>LKNJ01004995.1:0-25000 GCA_002120245.1 Maccullochella peelii | reverse complement strand
ATTTCTGCCTTCAGTTTATCTCTCTGTCCGTCTTCATGAGACTCGCAGCCACAACGTGATACCCACAAGATGTTTTCCAGACTCGAATCCACCAAAAAAACCCCTCTTGTTTCAACAGTGGAACAGCAATTAAAACGAAAAGTTAGCTAATGCTTCCGTCAAAACATGCACTTCCTGTTCACACCAAGCAAGCCGCCACCACGATGACATGCTAAAGCTCATGTGGTAGCACCTCAGACACAGCATCCCTAACGCCCGTCACAAACTGGATCCAGATCATCTCAGACTGTTCTGTAATACAATCATCTTACATTACACGTAAAGGCCCACGTTATACTTTTCACATCCGTGTAGTGAAGCGCTCCTAATTTTGAACCGTTCGGAGCATTTCGTCCAAAAATAAATCGGTTTGGAAGCTGAAAAGTTGGTTCCCAGCTGGAACCAAAGAACAGCAGGTTTTCCTCGAGCTGAAGTGTGAACCGTGATGTCATCAGGGGGCGTGTCCTATTCTACAGGTTGGAAAGAGAAGATGGAGAAGGCAACAGTGGTCTCTGGTCTACTATGGTCACAGTCTCCTACGTCTTCTGATCATTAATAGTTGGTCCAAAAACAAATATCTGTAACAACAGAACAAAAGTTCGCAGGTGTGATCCGCCATCTTGCTCCTGCTGTTTACTTCCGCTGTGCAACGCCCTGTGCCCCTTTATTGAATAGACAGCCTATTCTGACACCAAGATTTCAAACTGAATCATGACGGGTCCGTGCATATTTCTGTGCAGGCATCACATTTCCTGTGTAACCACTGTTATATCAGAATGTGTGTGTGTGTGTGAGCAGGTGAGGTACCTGTTGAACTCATAGATGTCCTCTATGTTGCAGAACAGAGTGCCGACCTGCTCCGGTTTCAGCGGCAGAGTGCCGCAGTCGATGATGCAGCCGAGGTAATCCTGCAGACACAGAGAGAGACGTGACGGGAGTCATCAAGGCTGAAATGCTGCGTTTCAATAAGAGTTTTCTTAAAATATTAAAGTTTAAATAAAAGTTGTGAAGAGTACAGCGGTTTATATGGTTCGCTCTGTACGTCACCTTTCACCAAAACTCTGTCCTGATACTGAAGCTCATTGAGTCAATGCACCTTTTTGCCAGGACACACCAGGGCACACCAGGACACACCAGGGCACACCAGGACACAGCAGGACACAGCAGGGCACACCAGGGAACACCAGGACACACCAGGACACAGGTGTGTGGAGTTTAATTAGACTCATCCGCAGGAAAGTATGAGTGTTTCTGCTTGGCAACATGCACGTTGGCTGATGAAGATGCTTCTACCAGCAGCGAGGCTTTATTTATTATTTAACGAAGGCTCCAGTGCACCAAGACAACTTGTTTTAATACACCTGCCTTCTTTCTACATTTTAACATTTAGGTGGTAACTTCTGTCACAACCTTCAGACGCAGCATCCGGCCTCTCCTCACCTACCAGAACGCACATCACATCAAACCTGAAAGATCGAAGCTATGGGTGTGAACAGGAAACCACCTGCGCTGTCAGAGACGCAGGCCCGAGGCTGGCATCAGACAGGAAGTCAAACAGGAAACAGTAAAGAAGAAAAACAGGAAGTTAATAAGGAGGAGAGGAGCTAAAGCTGATTATCAATCTGATCTTTACACACAGAGAGGAAACGTCATGCACAATCTGAGATCTGACAGCTTCAGAGAGTTAAATTCCAGTTTTGTATAAAGTGCTTTTAAAACGCTTTACATCTCTTTTGTCTTAGTATTTAAGCACCATAAAAACCACTGTGTGGTATGAGTGTTAGATAATGGATTCATGCCTAACATCTTGTAAAGGGCTCATTGCATGGGTGGAATATGATCTCAGCCCAAAATATAAAATGCAGGTCTCCTTCAAAAACTATCCAAGGCACACTGAGGGGTTTGTGCAAAAGTAAAATGCCTTTATTTTACATGGAAATATGTATTTTAAATAAAACGCAATGAGCCCTTCACAAGATGGAATAAATGCAATGAAACAGTCCGACTTTATTCCCTGCGAGATCCAACAGTAACAGACCTTCTGTGCATAAGAGAGATTATATGTTGATTGATTTTCCATTAGTGTTTACAGTAGTGGCACTGTTAATCACAGATAAACGCACCCTGATATGACTAACTGAATGCAACCTTTTTAATAAACTAGTAAAAAAGGATATAAAATTGACTAAAGAGTAGAATATATATAGTCAATAATGGGAACACGTTTTCAGATACAGCCATCATTGTTTTCTGTTTATCTATGTTATACTGGCTGTTTTTAAAGGGTTAAAGAGGCTGAGAGGAGCTGATGTGATGTGATTGTAATAAATAAAGACGTGCACTCGTGTTGCTGCTGTGTTTTCTTCACAACATTTGATCGCTGTACTGTATACTGTACGTGTAGCCCGTCAGTCATGCTGTAATGGAAACTTTAACAAACTAAAATCCATCATCCTGTCAGTCCACGTGAGGTCATTTCCTGTAGTAGCTAGTAATTAGATTACACTGGCGAGGAGTCAGGGCCGAGAGGGAGAGAGGAGATAAAAGCCAGAAGAAACCACAAAGAACTTTCACATCATCGCACAGTTTTATTGGTAACACATCAGCAAACAGACGCTGACAGACTGAACCAGACAGAAGCCTGGACACCAAAACACAGAGAACCTGCCAAAGGACGAAGGGAGACAGAACTGAGATCCACGAGAGGCCGAGGTCAGCTCCCGAACTGGGATCCATGGCGTCTCTCTGCAGGGTTACCATAATTAATTTAATACACAGCATATATACTGTAAATATGCAGCAAAGAATCTGGTCTGGTTGTTTAGTTTTCTGATTCTGAAGCGTTCCGATTGGTCAGGACATGTGCTGTGTATCATGGTGTGTTTGCACCTCATCCTATTTATTTTCCATGCACACATTTTAGCTGCAACAAACATCTCTCTCCCACTCCTTCTCCGTCTCTTACTTTCTGTTTTTCCCCTTAAATCGGCTACAAAAACAAGCCCTCTCTGTGTGTGTGTGTATAATGAGGCATATAATGAGAGGCCTTGGCCACATTCATCACCTTTTAAAGGCAACAGGAAACACACACACACACACACACACTGGAGGGCATGGAGGAAGAGAGAGTGAAGAGTGAAAAATGAGAGAGAGTTCAACGGGACGATGAAGAGAGGAAGACAGGAGGAATGAGGAAGAGATGGCGAGATGCAACAGGAAAAGATTTGTTAGAACAAGCAAACATGACGAAGACAGAAGGAGAAGAGAAGAAGAACGGAAACGAGAAAAAAAAACAATGAATCAAAGAAAGAGTCTAAAAAGGAGGGAGTCTGTTGAAAGTGGGTCAAAAAAAAAGAAATCTGCAAACTGGAGGACACAAAGCCAAACAAACGCAAACTACATTTATTTATATGACTGGGTAATCCTTCAAACTATATCACTAAATGTGTTGTTCGTCTTCCTAAATGACCACTATGAGCGCCACTTTGGTTAAAGTTTGGTTGAACACACCGAGTGCTGAGAAACATGTCAGAGTAACATGCGTTGTTTTCCATTTCCACATTTTCTGACCTGCCAGCTCTAAACGTAAAGTCTGCTGACCTTTAACTTACTAATGATGAAGACAGAGAAGTGTTGTCTATGGTCACAACATAAGATAATATAGATAATCCCCAAAAGTTAAGACGAAACATCTGGATTGCCCCCCGGTGGCTGGCTGCAGTATAGGTCATAAACCCCGACCCCAAAGATGGTTTCTGTCAGTTTAGGTCGTTCTTATCACGCTGATGTTTGTTCAAGTGTTCGTTTTTCTGATCAGTTTGGTTTTAATTAGTTATTTGATGCTATAAAAAAGGGGGTGTGACATCATGATTGACAACTTGTAGTGTGCCGTGATTGGTTCAGGCGGGTGTATGGGCGGGGCCTGAATTCAATCTCTACTTCTTGGGCTCAACTATGCAGCACCGATGCCTCTTTAAAAGCAAACACACAGGTGATACCTCTTAAGGTAACTGGCATTGCACCTAGCAAGGCAATCCGATATTTACATAACAACCAATCAGCATCCAGGATCAGAACCAGGTGGAAGACGGAGACTAGTTCACCATAACAAAAGTGCGCGCCGTCAACCAGAGTTCCCTTCACAATCCAATGAAATGTTAACACATAAACAATAACTCACAGCATCAACGTCGAAATATAAAGAAGGTTCTGTCACGGGGGAAGACTGGGAGCAGGAGAAGGACCCAAATGCAGACCGAAGAGGCTCAAAGCAGTTTCAAAGGTTTAATGAAGGCTTACTCGTAGATACAGGCAGGTAAGTCCAGATATGAGCAGCACAGGAGCACTAGAAATAAATCTGACACAGGAACAACACATCTAAACACATGACACAATGACCCACCGGGGAACAAAGGGAAAGGACCAGTATAATAATCGGGGACAGGTGTGAACACGGGAGCAGGTGCAGACAATCAAGGGTAACGACACAAGAGCAGGAACACACAGGAAACAAGAGGCAAGATTACAAAATAAAGCAGGAAACTAAACATAGAGTCCAGACCCTGACAGGGACGGACTGGTAAAACATCTACAGCCCAATGAAAAAGATTCTTTTGGATGTAAAGACACAGTGTGGACGTCAGGTGAGGAGCCGCGCGTCAAACGCTGAATAAGTCCAAAGACCTCTGGATTGTTTTCTATCATCATTCGTCAACAAAATAAAGTTAACGCAGCCATTTTTCTGAAACTAAATCTACTTGGATAAAGTCCGAGAAGAATCCGAAGCTGACGTGAACAACGTCACGCTACTCCTCCGTTTGAGCCGGAGAGCTAACGTCACTATTCACACGGCCACCAGGGGGCGCCTGGTGTCAAACAACAGTGTTGACGTGGCCGATGCACTAACTGGAGTTTGATGTGGTTGGCTGCAGATGTTTCATCCTCATCCTTCATCCCTGCTTCCTTCCAACCTCGTCTTTCCCTTCTTATTCCCCAAAATCTTCTCCGCGACCCAAAATTCACCTCCTCCTCTTTCCCTTCACATTCTTCTCTGTCGTCTTTCTCCGTTGCTCGTTTCTTCAGTTCATTTTGCTCCTTCTCTAATTCCCTTTCACATTTTTCCTCCCTCCCTCTCTCTGTTTTCCCCCTTTCTTGTCCCCCAATCTCCCTTTAATCCCAATGTTGATCCCCACCTCCTCTACTTCTTACCCCTCTTGCTTTCTCCTCTTTCCCCCATCATCTGTTTCTTTCTCCTCCTCCCCCCTCGGTTTCCTGTCCCACTTGGCTGCAGGTCAACAGCAGGATCCCCGTCGCACCAAACGTCTCATGTTCGCTCCACAACTGACTCTCTTAGAAAACTGCAAAACAAATCTCTCAATCAGATGAAATTATTCCACTTATTTCTAATTTAGTTTCACTTATTTCAGCAGAAAAGCTCCAGAAATGATGCAGACGACGGCAGAAAACAAGCTTTAATTGGGATTTTTGTTCTTAAAAGGTTTATAGAAGAATGAGTTTCAGTGACAAAGAGAAGCTGTTTTCACTCTTTTCCTCTTTTTGTGTTGTTATTGTTCTCAAACACACACACACAGCCCTATTATGGTAGTTGGTTCAGATTCCCAGTGAGCGTGACATCATGTAGCCTCGATCAAAACCAGACTTCAGCAAAACCTCAAATACAGAGAGCAGCAGGAATGAAGGCTTACATTACAGGACAACACACACACACACACACACACACACACACACACACACACACCCCTATCATCTATCAGACCTCCTTTCCATCAGAAGAGAGGAATTCTGGGATTGTTCCTCATACTGAAAAGTTAACTGTGTCACTGAAAAAAAGAGTTAAAAATCACCTGATTCCTGCTGCGTTTTTATATCATCTGAGCAGGAACCTTGAAAAAGAACCCGCTAAGGTTCCACTAATACAGTTGTTGCCGATTGCTTCCACACTGAAAGTGATCGCTCAGACAAACTTTAGCTTTTGTAACCGTGCCTTAAACAAAGGCACCAAAAGCACAAACACACTTTTTTTTTTACATTAGACACTTCGTTCAAGAATGACGTCTCTTCCAATCACTTCTATTCAAAATGCAAAACATACCTGAAGCTGGCAACACGCACACACATGAAAACACTTCAGTCTGAGCCTCAGCACCACAGACAGGCCTCAGGTGAGCTCACCTGTTCTGTGAGAACTTTGCAAACATGTGGCCAGACCCGAACTGAAGGCGGGATCCAGAAACCCGCCACCCCATTCCTCACAATCACTTACAATAGCATGAGCCTACTTGTTTACCATTGCACTGTAATTTTACTGTAATTATTTTTGGTTTACAGTAACATATTGTATTGATTACTGTGCTGTAAGTCTACTTTTCTTTGTGTTTTGCTGTTGTTGTTGATGTTCAGTACTGGAACAATCTTCCACAGAAGCCTGTATGGGAGAATTAAAAAGGGAAGCTAAATAAAGTAGGTTACAAAAGACAGCAGTGTTTTGCGTGAAGTACATCAATGTGTTGTTGCTGCTTCAAAAGAGGAATTCACACGCTGCACGTGTGCTTCATTCTGTTGCAAAAGTGCCATTCTGAAAAAGGTTTTGATTACAGAGTTTCATTTTGACATAGAAGTGAGATGTTGATGATGATGATGATGTGTGTTTTTTGGCTCGCAAACAAGTCATGTGATCCTGACAGTGACCTCTGAGGAGTCGAGAGGGATTAACCAACGAAGAAGAAAGACACGGTGATGAGAGAGAGAGCTGGAGGAAGGTCAGAGAGGAGAAACTGACAGACAGCTGATAAACCTGATGACAGCCGAGCCACAAGTGTGTGTGTGTGTGTGTGTGTGTGTGTGTGTGTCACGGCAGAGGATGAAAGCAGCAGTAAATTCTGTTTTACTTCAAAAGGATGTTTCACACTCCAGTTGGACACACACACACACACACACACACACACACACACACACACACACACACACACACAGTGCCTGGCTCCTGGTGCACCTGGACCAGTGATGGATGAAACACAAGCCAAGTCAGCAAATTCTCTATTTTTCATTCAAAACTCCCTTTAAAAAAAGTTCATTTTTTACCCGACGAAAAACTTTAGACCCGTTTCCAAAAGTACGCCTGACACATTGCTCAGGTGAGGTGCTGAAAACACCGACGCTGTTCAGGTGAATAAAATGTTAAAACGTAACGATTGATCAGGGAAGTTCAGTCTTTTTTCTAAAAGTGTTTATATCTTTATCTTTATACACATTTCCCACAGCAGTGCTTACAGTAAGAGTGACGCCTCTTCAAGTTTGCTTCGTCTTCACGGTGCTGAATTCACTTTAAAGTGACGCGGACTATTTAACACTCTGTAAGCTACATAACTTCCATGTAGTACACTGTGTATACTGTGTACTTACTTGTGTAGTGAGTGAATTTGGAGTGCTGTCTCAAATCGAACACGAACGTTGTGCACTTACCGGAAGTGACCATCGCAACATTTGACTGCTTCTTCTTCTTCTTCTTAATGGCGAGTTGCAGCCGACATTCACCAACATTTGACCGCAATTGTCGCCCAACAAAATATCTGCCGGCTCGTTTGCCCACTTCAATTCAGTTTTATTAAAAATGAATAAAAACAAACGTGCTACTTTTAGTGCGGCGTTCACCATAACAATCGCAACCGCCGTCGGCATTTTCACACGTTGGTGGTCCCTCCGCTTCCACTATGCAGCCAAGACGGCGACCGTTAAGGGTGAGAAGTGACCTGCATTTTGCTGTAATTGTCAGTGTGAATGCACTTATGCACTTAAAATAGCAAGTGGAAGTACGAAGAAAGAGAATTGAGACACAGCTAAAGAGTCTGCAGCTACGCTACACGCTAGCAGCGCTGTGAGGCTGTAGCTAAATGCTAACATCAGTATGCTAACCTGTTGATGCTAACATGGTGGTGTTTACCAAACAACAGACACAGTATGGATAAAACAAAGTCAGGAAAGTGACATTACAGCCGGAGGAGATGAATTTAGATGAAGACTGGCAGATCAATTGAGAAAATCAAAGGTTAAATTAGTTTCTTTTCTGAGAGACAAGATTCATATTTTGTGGTTATTTTCACCAAAAAATGTTTTTAAAAAAGTTTCTAAAAACCTGAGTGAGTGCTGATCTATGGTGCAAGAGTGGGTGGAAGTCTGTCTGTGTGTGTGTGTGTGTGTGTGTGTGTGTGTGTGTGTGTGTGTGTGTGTGTGTGTGTGTGTGTGTGTGTGTGTGGAGGCCCGCTGCAGGTAAACTGGCCCAGAGGCATTCACACCTGGCCAGTAAATCTAGGCTAACAGCTAGCTCCTCCCACACACACACAGCTGTGTTCTGTACCGCAGCCTCTCCCTCATGTTGCTATTTATTTGTGTCCTACATTAAAACCACAGCAGTATCGTGATTGGCTGACAGGGCCGACACCTCCGAATATAAAGCCATGGTTTGGTTACCGTGGCAACTGCTCAGCCACCAGCTCTCGGTGGTTTTCAGGTCTCTGGTTCTTACCTCCACGATGCTCTTCAGGTCTCTGACGTAGGCCTGTTCGGTCTCTACGATCTCCAGAACGACTCGCTCCAGCCGTGAAAGCTGTCTGGGCGTGGCCACTGCCACCGCCGCTGCCGCCGCCGGATTGGCTACATCTCCATTAGGGGGGTGACCTCCACCTGTCGCCTTGGCAACACAGACCCCACCTCCTCCTCCTCCTCCGGGAACTCCTCCTCCATGTGGTGTGACGAGGGGAGTGAGGTCCAGGCTGATGTCCGAGCCGTTCCTCTTCGGCGTGGAGGACGATGACGAAGAGGCGTTGTAGGCCGGCACGGCGCCATACGGCAGAGAGGAAGAGGAGGAGGACGACGAGGAGGAGTGGGAAGTGTCCTGCAGGGAGACGGAGGACGCAGAGGAGGAGAGGGAGAGGGAGGCGGGACGCTCCCCGTCTGAGCAGACGGTGTTGACGGAGGTGCAGGAGGAAGACGAAGCTCCTCGCTCGCCGGACGACATCATCCGACCCACAATCCCACTCAGAGACGAGACTGAGGAGGGACGCTTGGCGGCTGGAGGGAGACAGAGAGAAAGAGAACAACTATTTACTCCATCAGCTGATTTTATCCAGTAAAACATCAAGAAAGTTCCATTAAAAAGCAACACAAACCAATTAAAAACTTAAATAAAACGGTTTCTACCAAAGCAGTTTTTCCCAGTTCAGCAGAGTGTCAGTCCCATGATGAACAACCCAACCAGGACATGAAGATCTATCTGTTTCAATAAGCATGAAACTTTACTGACTGTCCCAGTAAAGAAAAGAATCACCAGGTTAGACTAACAAAGCAGACTAATATGAGGACGATCACATGAACGAGCCCACGTCAAAGACATCGGTTTGGTTTTATTCTCTCATAAAAAACCTCCACATCACACATTAAAACAACCATGAAACATACAGGAAGACAAAATGTAGGATGAAAAAGACAAAGACTCAGAAACACAAACAGTGTGTTAACGCATAACATAGTGGCCTGATAGGAATACTGAATAAGTCTCTTTATGTTTGGAAACGAGCTGTCGAGTGGAGCGGCCTTTCTGCTGTCCAAAGTCTTCTGTGACAGTCAGAAAAAGAGAATTATAAAATAAACCGTGAGAGGAAATCGAGGTCTGAGTTCAAAGTGAAAGAAAGAGATTCTCACAGCCACAAAGAAGAACTGACGATCACCATCTGCACACATTTCGGCCTAACATGCTAACTGCGAAACGAACCAGTCAATCTATTGATCAATCAGTCCAGATGGGTCCGGTAGATTTCCCTCTGAACTTTCTCTCTTGGCTCTGATGTCTCAAACTTCATGTGCAAATATTTACTGATTAAAATTCATTGTGTTGCACCTTTAAATAAAGACAGATGGAGAGTGTTAGCTTGTTTGCTGCTCTGCTGTGCAACTGACTAACACAGCTGGCTTTATTATACACACTCACCGTTACTGTCCAGCTGAGGAAACACCTCGACGCATCCGCCTACCTGCCCATCAAACCGTCCTCCAGACGGACTCGGCTCAGCGCCGTGTTTGGGCCCAGACAGGAAGTGCCAACGAGAACACGTGCGTCCAGTCTGTCAGATGATTTTCAGATTATTGAATTAAAGCGGCTCAAAGTTGGAGAGTAAACCTGCAGCTGTCTTTCTCTGCATAAACAGGAAGTGTGTGTGCAGCAGAGCATGCTGACACCATGTTAACTCTTCCCCAAATTAAACGAGTCTCCTGAATGTGAAACGAGCAACATGTCTTTAAAGGCGATATCAGTGTTCGTCCTCCTCATCCAAGCATTTCCATTATTTATATCAGCTCTGAGGCGTTTTACTTGCATTGACTTCATTTGACCCTTTTGGTGCGTTTTAAATGTTCTTCTATGTAAATAACTTCAGATTATCTCTGTTTGCTTTCATGAAGCTCTGCAGCGGATTCGATCATCTCCCTCATAAAAGGAGCAGTTTAGGAAAAAAGCGTATTCTTAGTGTCTTTCTGAGAGTGAGATGAGAAGATCAGGACTGGACCTGGAGTCAGGAGGTGGTTAGCTTAGCTTAGCATAAAGACTGGACGTAGGGGGAAACAGCTAGCCTGGGTAAAGTTCAACATCTTTATCTGGGGCAGATTGGATAACTATCTGATATAAAAGTGTAAATGCATCCAGGAAGCATTCGAGATGGACTGAAATGCAACTGCTGTCTACATTCTAGCCAGATATTTAAAAGGTATAGAAGCATTTGCAAATGTAATCTTTACTCCTCCCAAGTGTAACTACGTCTCTCTGTCTCATTACAGCGACAGGAAAAAGAAGCTCCAGCGATTTCAACACATACGATCATCTTAGTCTCGTGTCTTAACGTAGTTCAGAAATACGATTCATCTGCTGAAGTGCAACAGTTCTCCTTCTTCTTCTGGTGTTTTTGGCTTCAGGTGCATCACCACCTCCTTCTGCACTGGAGGACCCTGTCTTACTGACGGAGACGCAGACACTGCGTGTGGCTAAGCGTTAATCAAAGTGTCTTGAATCTCGTCTTCATCAGGATACGAGAAACTTGAGATGAGATAAAAAGAGTAACTGGGGCCTAAAGTTAAAAACAAACAAACTCGAGGGTGTAGGGAGTCACGTGGCAGTTTATCTGACTCGTCCACTTTGGTTTTGGTCTCTACACGGGGATGCTGGTACCAAACCTGCCAACCTCACCGAGTCTCCTCTCATAAAACACATTGACTCATATTTAAAAATGTAATTATATCGTTTCCCTTCGTCACAGCTTCACGAGACCCTGTAATCATATCATTTCCAGTTTCCACCCAGACAGCCACACACCTGTCTGACTGTTGGCACAGAGACGCTCAGATGGAGAAGTATTTAAAGTTCATTAGTGTTTAACTTCCAGACATCCTGGCAGGAGGAATTTCCAAACAGAGAGTGTTAAATGAGAGCATTTTCCTATATGCAGCCATAAGAGCCTCTTGGTTCTCTTGGTGATACTTCAGCTGCAGAACAGTACAGGTACAGGAATGGCTTTAACAGCTGCCTCCTCATGCATGTGGTATGTCCACATGGTGAATGTGGTACGCACTCATACTTGTGTTTTAAAGAGTTGTTTGTACTTTGTTCCACATCAAGAGGTGATGTTTCGTTTGGAGAACCACCACCATGTTTAGTAAAGACTTGTTGGATCTCAGTGGGCTTCACCGAACGGTCGAAGCCAACAACCCGCAACTGTTTTAACTCGTCGTCGCCAAATAAATCACGATGCTCGGTTTCATCTATGAGACGCATTATCTTTTTCCCATCCTTACATTGCCTCTGATTGGCTCTGACCCTGACATTTTTTTCAAACCCTAACCAACTCACTCGTCACGCCTAAACCAAACCAACAAAGGCAACGAACACTAGCCGGTACGAGGCAGAGCGGGGGGGTACATGTTAAATCCAACATGGAGGACTGCATCACTTCATCACTCTGATGAAAACATCTCACAAATGTAGGAATGAATTTACAGTATTCAGTCTCAGTCGTGATGTTTTTTTTGTTTTTTTTCTCGACCACAAACAGCTGAAGTGAGGCGCGCACACACACACACACACACACACACTGAGCAGCAGCAGCAGTTACAGCCTTATTTAGCCATGGCATTCACACATGCTTCAGCTCTCAGTCGACAGCAACGGGTGAGTCAATCAGGATGTGTGTGTGTGTGTGTGTGTGTGTGTGTGTAAATCACTTGCTTCATTCATACATCCTGTCTCGTACGACACAGAAACATTACGTTCCAAACTAGCTGATACAAAGAAAATGAAATGATCTTGATGTGCAATAAATCGGCAGCGGTGACGCCGAACACGTCCACTTTAAACCAAACTGTCCCCAGAAGAACCACAAGACTGAATCAGCTGAAACGATCACATCAATCAAGCGAACGGCAGAGAAGTTTTAAAATCAATGACTTGATTGCAGAACACAGTCAAACCACAGTGAACTGATGAACGCTGCCATCGGGGTCTCTGCCTGTTTACTGCTTATTTTAAATTTAAATTTTCCTGGTTTATCAAACTGCTTTTATTTTCTTTGTGTGTAAGAGAAGATCATTCAGTCTTTAGCAGGCAGAAAAAGACGTGCAGTCAATGAACTTGATGCTGCAGCTGCTAATGAGTCGCGTCGACGTGTTCAAAAGGTTTCAGGTGAGACGTGACTCTTATTCAGACCCACGTGTGAAACTGAGCGTGTGAAGGAGGCTGAACTGTGTCTCTCCTGATCCCTGCTGAGATCACTCCCTCTGTCCTTATCAGGCCTGGCTCTGCTCCAAGACAAGACCCACCGTGACTTCATCCTCATGTTATAAACAGTGCTGACACATCATCATCATCATCATATCAGCTAAGGGAGAAATGGTGCGTTCACAAACGATGAAGGAGGGAAAGAAGACAACAAAAGAAACGCAGATCTGGACTCAGATCATAAAACTGATCAGATACGACTCTGTGTGTGTAAACAAAAAATAAAAAGGTTAATTAATGATGGAAGTAAAGAACCAGCAGAGTTTCACGTTAAAATCCAAGATCTTAACACACACACACACACACACAATCTTAATGCATCGTTAAAGAGAAATCCATTGATTGAACGACTGTTTTACACTCATCAACATATTAAAACCACAAATCAGTTCCTGCACCTCGATGGACAAACGTAAATGTTATGTCTCTCTTGTTTTGAACACGACACGGGGAGACGGAGACGTCAGTACAGCAGGACAAAGAACAGTTTTTACTGTAGAAATACATTTTACTGTCTCATAATGATTCAAAAGTTTAAAACTTAATTGTCCTGCAGAGTCACCAAAAAACCAAAGCACCCGAGCAGCTGATCAGTTCCGTCTCAACTCTTTATCACAGAGGAGAAATCTGCATCAGAAATGCAGATATAGATTTTACAGATATTTATAAGAGACTGGAGACGTACTTACAGTTTGCAGGTCTCTGTGTGTGTGCGTCAGTCAGCCCACATGCTGTTTCCGTTCAAACGTCTGATTAACGACTCAGTTCACCGTCTGTCAGTCACACTCAGACTGAAACACATCACGTTTGATTTCCTATTGTTGGTTGTAGTTGTTGTAGGTGTGTGTGTGTGTGTGTGTTCTTGTACTTGTACTATTTTTACGAGGACCAGTTTGAGTTTTATTTTGATATTTTTGAGGACGTCTGCTGTTTGAGGGTTAAGACTTGGTTTGAGGTTAGAGGCTGGGGCAATGGATAATGTCATTGAGGGTCCTCACAAGCACAGTATAGTGTGTGTGTGTGTGTGTGTGTGTGTGTGTGTGTGTGAAGCAAACCTAACTTTAAATACAGGATGTGGTTCGGCGCATTTCCTGTCTTTCTTAAGCACTTACACACACATGCAGGGTCAGAAAAGTCGAACCTGGCTCAACTTTTACCGAACGGCAACGTGACGTGACATCATCTGGCGAGGTGCTGCGTTGGCCAATGAAATACGTGCATGTGCTCATTCCTGTTTAAACGTGAACACTGTATTTCAACCGTTCACCTCACAATCGTTGCACCAAAGATAAAATGATCGTCGCTGCGATAACTTTCCGGTCTCGTAACGTTCAGTGTTTTGGCGTCTGATAAATCTTCCACAGATCTGTCGCTCAAACTGGACTTCCTGGATTTAATTTCAGGTCTGAACCTGGAGCAGGAGGCCCCCACCGACATAGACCCTGTTCCATTCCAGGTAAATTAAGATCCTGTTCAAACTAAACGTGTCACATCACAACATTAGGGGCCCCCAGATCGTTCCTTGAGGAACTCCGTCATCATGTCTTTAACCATTTTATTTTTGTTTGATAATATAATATTGTAAAGAAGTCGAATCCTTTGATTTTTATATTTAGATTATTTATTCAAGATCAGAACATTTTATATTGAGAAAAGATTAAAATAAGAGATTACAGCACAATACAGTGCTAAAATAACGCTGCTCAAGCGTTTAAAGACCGCAGCAATGACACTATTTTCTATAAAACACAAAGACAACAACGCTTCAGCTCCTCATTATGGAACATCAAACATATGTGGATTCTTTAAAAACACCTTTTTGCCTGAAGTCAGTGAGCCGTGAATGCAATTTTAAGGTGGAATTCCCCTTTAAACACATGCTATGAAACTATAAGGTGGAGTGTATTCCAGCGTGTGTGTGATTACAGTAATAAGAGAGCAGCTCCTCGCTGTCATTATGTGTTGATGCAACGTGTTTCACGAGCTTCAGACGTTTCTTAGAAACGAACAAACACGCTGCAACACATAGTGAGAAAACCTCTGTACAGAAGTTTAATTCACTTATTTTGTTTCTGTTTCGTCTTTGAGGAGCGTCAAAACAACAGTCTGAGAACTGCTGTTCTGCAAAGAACATAAAGAAATAGATTCATTAAAGTTATTACACTGCTGTGGTGCCACGTTTTTAAACTGTCATCTAGTAACTGATTCAGCTCATCGGGTGACTGACTGATCGATCGATCGAGTTGCAAAAGCCGAAGCAAACAGCTCAGCCAGTCGTATTCAGGAGGTCGAACACCAGTTATTTTAACAAATGAGTTAGTTTAAAGTTGATATTAATCAGCTGGATCATCAGTAGCTACTTTATTTTAACAAGAATGATCAACAATTGGGTGCATTTATCTCCCAAAATAAAACTTTATGCACTAAACTTTGGGAAGATCATTTTTACATTTCCTAGAAATAATGAAATATTCAGATTATTAGTGAGTTCTTTAAACAGTCGACCTGCACACAGTCCTCATTAGAAGCAGTGATCCGCCACGCTGTTGTTTAAACATGCAGTCAGAGCTTATCATCCTGAAGATAAGAGATAAGGGAGTGACAGAGGAACAGGGAGTGACGGGGAGTGAAGACATGACAGGCAGTCCAGATTTTCAGCTGTCTGTAATCTACACATTAATAAATGTCCATCGGCCGCCCTGCAGCCGTCCAGAAAAACACATTCAGAAACCTCGACGAGCCAGAACGAGCGGCGAGGAAGATGAAGAGGAGTTTGATTTGAGACGCTGAGACGCTGCTCATGTTAATCCAATTCATTATTACAAACAGTTTGAGGACGACTGTCACGTTTTGGAAAACCCTTTAGGTTAAGTTTAGTTTTGTGAAGGTGTGCTGTCTTGGCTGGTCTCCCTCGAAAAAGAGGTTTTAATCTCAAGGGACTTCCTGGTTAAATAAAATAAAGTCATGAGTGAAGATGGACACCAGTTTCATCTCTGCGCGTCCAGAAGATGTGAATTAGTATTAATTAAAATACTTAATTAGTAAGTTTGAAGTATTTTGGTGTATTTTCTGTCTTCGTTAGAGCCGAAAATGAACCCGAAAACGTTGAGTTTCAGGGTCGGCGACTCAAAGCCCCGCGGCGCCGCATGTTTTTCCTCTTTTGATGGAGCGAGGCTGTAATTTAATTTCTCCTTATCTCTAATAATTGAATTTCCCAAAATGTCGTAGTGTTCCTTTAACGTACAACTGAACTGAACAACCCCTAAAGAAATAGAACCCAGGAGTGTGCGTGTGCACGCGTGTGTGTGTGTGTGTGTGTGTGCAGCAGAGATAAAGCAGCGTGTTGACGGAGACGGAGACAGGAAGTGAGTCTTCTCACATCATCATTCACAGCACAGAGGGCTGATGTTAAGTCCTGCCTATGGGAGGCCGTGTGACCTTTGACCCCTCCGCAGCACTGTGCCACACACACACACAGATATCCTCACAGTTTCCTTGTGTTTACATTCATTCCTCCAGTCACAAGTGAACTCCCTTAAACAATCTGCTAATTTCACATCACTGTTCTTTCTGTCATGTCTGCTTTACATTCTGCTGATCAGTTTCCAAATAATCCATCAGTTTTTATATTGATTTCCTTCCTGGCAAGCGGACTGAGTACAAGTGATCGACAGTGAGCAGGATGGTCTTGTTTCTGTTAACTTTGCAGAAGATGTAAAACATTTTCAAATGTGAAATGTAGAAAATAACATCTATCTCCCACGTTATATCACATGTCAAACAGCATTTCATGGTTTTCTGATATTCAAGATGTTTCTGCCAAACTGTAATAATATGAGTTTCACATGTAGCCTCCTGCTGCTGCTGCTGCTGCTGCTGCCTGAGGCACAAACGAACTATAACCCAGCACCATGAAGTTCAACACAAAGACATTTTATTAATAATAATAATAATGTAAAAACGTGTCTGTAGTTTGTGATGAGTTTCTGTGAGCAGCTGACTGGCTGTTTTAACTTCACTCTGATTGGGTTTTCACGTCTTCATGACTGTTTGTAATAACAGCAGGGGCGCTTCAGAAACCAGCCAATCACAGACAAGAACACAACACTCCTTTCTCACTCTTCCCTCTCTCCTCCTCCTCCTCCTTCTCTCTTCTCCTCTTCCTCCTCTTCCTCCTCTTCCTCTCTGTTTCTATTCTATCGTTCATCTTGCCGTTTCTCTGCATCTTATCTTGGGCGTTCTCTCTATTTTCTGCTTCGTTGTTTTCTGTGGTTATAATCAACAGATCTGCTGCAGCATTATATTGTGTGTGTGTGTGTGTGTCACGGCAGAAACATTGTTCAGTGCTACACTTTATCTCCACAAACCATACAACTTCCTGCACACAGTATATTGGCGTCTGTGTGTGTGTGTGTGAGAATGCTAACTATGGAAGCCAATATAACAGCCGAGCAACCAAACAGCATGGTGGCTGTGTGTAATTACACATCATTACTGAGCCTCTCCGCATGTGTGTGTGCGTGTGTGTGTGTGTGTGCGTGCGTGTGTGTGTGTGTGTGTGTGTGTGTATAATAGCAGGAAGTCACAGCTCAGAGAAAGTTGAGCCTGGTTAAAATGACTTTCAGCTTCATGGGAAAAATGTGAAGAAACAACAACTGACTTTCTAACTGAGCGGCTGCACTAACTATCATCTTTTTATACTAACAACGAATCAAACAACTCCTTATTATTATAGTTGCATGAAAAGCACGTAACATTCCTAAAACTCGACTCTGGTGGGACTTGAACCCACAACCTTTGAATTGCCTCTCTTGTGATCAACTAGAAGTCCAACACGCTATCCATTGCGCCACAGAGCCACATGTTCCCAGGAAAACCCATCTGTAGTGGACAGTGTGAGGTGTCTTCTGCTTTATGAGACTTTCATTTGAAACTATTCTTTATAGTGAATTTCTATCCAAATGACTCAGTGACTGAATATTTAACTAAATAATTAACTGACTGACAAACCTGAGAATTGCAGTTTTGAGAGAAAAACAGAGGAGAAAACAAGAAAACAAAATAAAAGTCTGCAGAAACTGAAATTTAACAGAGAAAATCCTCCACTGCAATAAACTGACTCGTATTAACGCTGTGAAAGACTAAAAACCAGGTTAAATAGTCACGTTAACTCATTTAGAAGGAGTTCCCCAGGTAAACAATGGGGTTTAGCGAACACATGACTGTCTGGGTGCTGATTGGTCGACGTGCTGCTGCTCCCTCCTGCTCACAGTCAGTGTAGAGTCACATTAACAGAGAAATATCTGTATATCAGACGCGTCTCTGCACTTTAAAGAGAGAGGAGAGAAAGTAGCAACACACACCGTCAACTGGCCCCACCCTTACCTGCGTTGCTAGGCGATGTCTGGCTGCCACGCCGTGACCCCTCAGGCATGGTGCGATGATGTCACAGGAAGTAGAAACCTGGAGGGAAAAAAATTATGAGAAACTGAACTTCCACTTCAACGCTGACTACGTTCACATGTACACAATATTCCAGTTTTTGCCCTTCTTCCTAAAAGAGACAATATTCTAATATCCAATATTCCCTCTTTCATTCCTTCAGCCACATATTAGCTGGATATTTGCTCAGATCCAGAAACCTGTTGATCTCCAAGTCTTTGATCGTGTTTAACAGCAGCTGGGTTTCTCCTTCTCTTCTGTGCATCTCTGCCCCTGCAGCCCTGCAGACTGTCGGCTGGTCGGTTTGTTTCCAGCACAGAGCTGAGCGCAAACAGGAAGAGGCCGTGAATGAGCTGTACACATGTCCAAAGGACGCTCCTAAAACCTGAAGAATATCACACACGTCTTAATGGGAAAACGCTGCATTTGGAATAATTGTGGAAAATTAGTGAGCATGTAAACGTAGCCGTCTTCTCCCTGTAGTTTTTCTACGACAAGTCACAACATAAAATCACAGCAGTGGCACAAAGAGGCAGGAGGTGGAAGCTTTCTGTGTCTTTGTTCAACAGGCTTTTCTTGTGTAGAAAGAGTGACGACATGTTGTAATGTTTGGCTGCAAGACAAGAATGTGTGTGTGAGGGTCCACTGGAGGATAACGGCCTCTTACAAAGTCATTGATACAGTAACACAGATTGACCCAGTTAGCCCATTGTACATAAAGAGTGTTTCTGCAGCTGTCGATGCTGAAGGACTGAGAGATGTGGGTCAGGTGGGGGGGTGAGTGGGGGTTGTAGGGGGGGTTGGGGGTGCCAGATGCAGAGCAGGTCTGCAGGTTAAAATCCCTGTAATGTGGAAACACCTGCAGATTCTCCTTCATTTGCTCGCTTTCCTAATTAATTGGAAAGGAAGCTAAAAGTGTAAAAATGTAAACCAGCACCTACGCTGAGTAGATCTGGCCAAGTTGACTGAGGAAATACTTTTAAATAAACATTTTTGTTTGTCTTTTCTCCCAAATTAGACCCATAAAAAAATCAATCCTATCACGCGTGTTGCTGCCGAACTTAATTCTACCAAAGCAGACGCTCTTTTTGTCAAAGCATATCTGTGGCTAAAAGTCAATCCACCATCTCGGAACAGATATTTCCAAATTATCAAATGTTAACAATCCAAACCGACTCTGAGAAGTGCGTCACCGTGCTGTCAACATGTTGACTACATGTATAGTGATCGATCAAGGCCTCCAGGTTCACTGTGATCCTTCTGGTTTCACTGTGGACACACAGAGTTCTGTATCTTATAATATAGGAACCCTATAAAGCCAGACAGTGATGTCACCATTGGTTGATTCTGTAGTGACATTTTTACAATTCTCACTTTCTTCAGTGTCTGTACCTGCGACTACATTACGGCAAACGTTACGGAAAGTGGTAATGACACAGGCTCTGGTCTCGTGTATTAAAGTCAGACCCACCTGCCACCTCGACCTGCACACTTTCACCTTCCACCTCTCTGCAAAAAGAACGCACTGCTGCCGGCATTTGGCAAAATCGTCCAATATGGACAGAAAACCTCAGGAATGAGTAAAAGAATGAGAGCCATGTGGCTCTGTGGCGCAATGGATAGCGTGTTGGACTTCTAGATGAGTAGAAAGGATAAGTAATTCAAAGGTTGTGGGTTCAAGTCTCTCCAGAGCTGTTATTTACAATGAGGCAGAAGTTATGTGGGTTAACCACACACTGTAGGACAAACTGAACTATCCCAAACAAGCAAACCACCTTGTATCTTTTAAAGTGCTGGAACCATCAACAGAAGATTAACTGATGTCAGGAAAAGTTGCAAACAAAAGGTTGTTTTTTTATTTCTTTTGGTCAAAAGGCTGGCATGAGTCAAAGAAGTAGAAAAGGAGAGTGTGGCTCAGTGTGTCGGGCCTCAACACAGAAAATGTGGCTTTGAAAACAGAAGAAGTGAGAGAGAGTTACAGAAAAAACAAAGTTAGCTTCCATCAATCAAACTTATTAAGAGAGAGAGAGAGAGAGAGGTGGATCAGGTCCAGCGTCGTGGTTAACCACCTCTGAGGTTACCGTGGGGTTACACACACACACACAGATAGGTCTTTAACATCCGTCAGTACTTAAACACCCGTGTGTGTGTGTGTGTGTGTGTGTGATGAGGCGTGTTTGAAGCGGATGCACCTGGAAATACGTTGGTAGGTGATGATGAGGTTGGCCAAATCACACACACACACACCCCCCAGTGACCGACGATGGCAGCAGATCAACTCTCTCACTTACATCACAACAGCAGGGTCAGTGTGTGTGTGTGTGTGTGTGTGTGTGCGCGTGTGTGTGTTGCTGAGGCCCTCGTCGCTCTTGTTGCCATGGCAACCCAGACAGCCTGTGGACAGACATCAGCTCGGTTAAATTAAAACTGAGACGTCAAACGCAGTCCGGTTTCTCCACTCGAGCCTTCTGACCCACGAAGCTCCAGCTGCCGTCACAGCAGCACAGGAGAGCCACAGCAGAAGGGTCAAAGGTCAGAGGTCACAGCTTCTTCTACGTGCAGTTGACTCCTGCTCATTCCAGTTTTCTCTAGAGAAGGGGTTTTCAAAGTCTGACTCTGCACCCGACCAAAACCCAATTTGGAGGATGTAAACAGGGAGTATAATAAAGTTAGTTAGCTGTGTGACCTGTTTTCTTTTAGCCTGTATTTGTTAAATTGCGACTCAAACCCACAACCTCTGAATCACTTCTTCAGAGTTGAACTAGAAGTCCAACGGGCTGTCCGTTGCACCACAGAGCCTCTGCACACAGTGGCCAAGCCTCCTGGATCCTCGTCTGGATGATTCATTGCTTGACGTGTTTGTGATCGTCACTTCCCGAAGACAAAGAAAGAAATCTATGGTGGCCCTGAAGGTCAAAACACAACAACATCATTTCTATGATAATTTCTATGATTTCTAAGCTGATTTCTGGATGTTTATTCACTCAATTAGTGCAATAATCAGACTCCTTCCACCCTTCTGCAGAGGCTCTGTGGTGCAACAGACAGCGTGTTGGACTTCTAGTTAATGATAAGGAATTCAAAGGTTGTGGGTTCGAGTCCCACCAGAGTCGAGCTTTATAGAGGAAATGCACATTACGTAGCTGTCGAACCTTGTTGCTACAGAACTAATTGATCAATCAATGCACCTAATTACTGACAGATTAATATAATACAGTCTGACGTCGTGCTCACTGCATCCTCGGTTATTTGTTGGGTTCAAAGTACAACAGAGAAAATAGAGATTGATGACAGTAATTAGAGATTCTCATGACCAGATCTCAAAAATAATTAGAATTATTAGTCAAACTTGTGCCTTAATGAGGCTTCAGGCCTGCAGGCCAGAAAGAGTCCTGAAGTATCACGTAGAACACACAGCTAGGACCCGCCGTGTGTGTGTGTGTTTACATTTTTGTTGGGGTTCATGTTTATATGAGATCACTGGCAGAGAGAGGTCTCCTGGGTTTCAGCCCTCAGGCTCGCCTCCCAGGCTGTTCTCAATGAGCTTAACCAACCAAATCTTCTGGCTTGTTCAGCAGTTTAACACAGGAACGTGTCTCCTACGTACATGCGTCTTATTTTTGAAAGTTTTGACAATGTTTAACTGTGTCTGTGTCTGAAGTGGCAGTGAAATATAACAGATTATTTATAGAAATGGTTCTGTGTTTGTGTGTCTTTTATTTCCGTCTCTCTCCTTCAGTCTAAAGAGGAAGTACAAAGTTTGTATATTTAAAATAACTGCCATCACTGTCAATGGTACATCATGGTATGTGGCAAGTTTAGTACCATTAACAGCAACGCTCACATAGAGAAACAGAAGACACCTCACACTGTCCACTACAGATGGGTCTTGCTGGCAACATGTGGCTCTGTGGCGCAACAGACAGCGCATTGGACTTCTAGCTCAACACTGAGGAAGTGATTCAAAGGTTGTGGGTTCGAGTCCCACCAGAGTCGATGTTCAGACATGATAAAAAGAGTCTTTACACTGCAGGGGTTCAGGTCGGATGATTCCCCTCATGCTAAAATCCTCAGCTCGCTCCGTCCCTCTTATACAATAAGTCTTTTATTTTGAAGCATGTTTGTCAGTCTTTGGACAGTCTTTCATTTCCCACATACAGACGCACTGTGGCGTAATGGACTTCTAGCTCAACACTGAGGAAGTGATTCAAAGGTTGTGGTTTCGAGTCCCACCAGAGTCGACTGCTATTACAGATTTCATGAAAGCTCCCTTGACACACTCAGCTTGCACCTCTTGTAAACGTAGTAAAACAGAGAACAAGCTTCTGACGCTTCTGTGAGGAGCAGAGAGTGAACCGGGTCGTGGAGAGCAACACAAAACGCTCATCCTGCGAACTGAGTTGGAGGCAAATGTTTCTCAGTTATTATTCATGCTGTATTCTGTAGCAGCGGTCACATTGCGAGAATCTGGGCTCTCCAAAAATCCCAATTAAGACACTTAGACTTAGAAACAAACTGTCATGAAACCACAACTAACACACACACACTCAGTGGTCCAGGCTAAACGAACTCAGTGACAGTGACTGTAAACTTCCAGCTGTTAAGAAAAGAGACACACAGGCGCCCTCTGTCTTCTGTGTGTGTGTGTGTGTGTGTGTGTGTGTGTGTGTGTGTGTGTGTGTGTGTGTCTGTCATTGGTCTAATGACGCACCAAACATTTAACCACAACATTCATTCAGTTATTAACTGTATTATTATTACAACCATCATTATAAACAACACTATTCATAAAATAGTGACTATTATCTACAGAGTCTGGTGAGTCTCAGCTCTTACATTAATCATTCGTGGAAACGAACTGACAGAACGTAATGTTGCATGTCAGAGACGAAGAGATGCGAAGGAAAAAAGCTTTTTCTCTTCGTTGTCACACTGAGCTGCTGTCTTTCGCACGTGAAAACGTTTTAACAAAAGAGGAGAAATCTGAAAACTCCAGCTGAAATCATCTGGTTTCCTGTTGTTGATCTTTTCTAAAATGACCTGAAAGCTTAACTTAGTGCGGACGTCTTAGATTTAACATGTAGACAAATAAATACATGTACACACAATGTGTGTGTGTGTGTGTAGTTGCATGACATGTTGTACCTGAGCTCACACACCTTCTGTTATCAGACACTTACTCACAGGAAATAAGCACCAAACCGCTGTTTGTTTAAGGTCAATTTAAGGTTTTAAAAAGTAAAACAGGCTGAAACGCTCTCAGTCCTCGTCTCCGGCCGAACTCTTGACGTCACGAGTTGAGAGTTGAACCGAAGTTGTCAGGTCGGTTTTCACTGTAATGTGATTTAAGTCGTGCAGCGTTTTCCTCATTAGCTCTTCTGACAGAACAAACACAAACCAAACCAGAGCTTTGGTTTGGTTTGTGTTTGTTCTGTCTGTTCAAAACAAATCAGATTCAGTGGACAATTGTGTGGCACAGGATGAAACGACTTAAAGCTCCCAGTACAATAGATACAATCTGTAACAGAAGAAGAATGATGTAAAAATAGTGTTGTGAAACTTCTCCTGAGGGAAACATAAAGTCTGAGTCACGGAGACTCTGACCTCTGACCTCGGGCTGTTAGCACGCAGCTAAATCTGGATCTGTTGTTTTTGTTTTCAGTAGTTTGCAGTCGAGTTTGTTCCAGTTCTGTTCTGTTCTGTTCGAGGGGTGGAAACAGGACAAGAACATCTTTTAAAAAAGAAAATGATTCCCCAAACTGTTCGGTGTAATCCTCCACCTCAGCATATTATAGCTCTTTGACGCCTATTGTTCCTGCAGTTAGAATGCAAGAAATCAACACATTTTTACAGTTTTATACTAACAGGAAATGACACAATGCACACGCCGTCACATGTCAATCAAACTGCCAATGAAGCTTTCTCTAAAAATACACTCGTTAGCTTTTGTTTCACCACCGTTCATGGCTCTGTGGGATCACAGGCAGCCTGCTCGGATATGCACCGTGTTTAGGCAGCATTAGGCAGCGCATGTTACACACCGAAAGTCTGCTTAGATTTAGTGTGCAGTGTGGATTTGGGATACACCATATTGGTGCTGATTAACTCTAAAAGACACACTATAAACACACTTGAAGAAAGTCCCTAGCCTAGCAACATTAAGGCTAAAAGCAAGCCCTAATCACAGTCACTCACGCTGCAGGAGCCAGAGCTAGAATATAACACGACCCCACTTTATTTTTTGGACACATTAACATGTTGACCTGATGGTGGCGCTAGGTGAAAAGTCAGAGGATCAGCAGAGTTATTACAGTTCATCCTGAGGGGAACATGAACGTCTCACAACAAACCATGCACTAGTTGTTGAGATGTTTCAGCTAGTGCGGCTAAAAATAAGACCCCAGCTCTAAAAACCTAGAATTATCCTTCAGAAGAAGAGACAAACAGTCAAATACGCCACGCTGCACCTCGTCAGAGTAAAGGGTCGGTGCAGCTGCAGCCCTTTGTCCAGTTTGTCCTGTGTTGTATTGTGGGAAGCAGAGTCTCAGTGGACAGGTGAACCACCAGGATGAGACTCTCTAAATCTGTCCTCAGCTGCTGTGTGTGTGTCTGTGTGTGTGTGTGTGTGTGTGTGTGTGTGTGTGTGTGTGTGTGTGTGTGTGTGTGTCCGTGTGTCTGTGTGTA
>LKNJ01004994.1:0-27112 GCA_002120245.1 Maccullochella peelii | reverse complement strand
GTGGTTGCGGAGCCTGGATCTGTGGTGCGGGCCACCTGCTGCCCCCGTGTTGCTGCTCAGTAGCCGCTGCTGCTATTGTTGTTTTTGGACTTATTATTAGTATTACTACTACCATATTGCTATTGGTATTATTTGTATTAACATTAATACCATTCCCACTACTGTTGCTTTACATCTGTATGTAGAACTGAAATGTGCTGGTGCTACTGCATGTTGCTTTCCTCATGCTCTCTCCCTCCCCTCTCTCTCAACCCAACTGGTCGAGGCAGATGACCACCCACCCAGAGCCTGGTTCTGCTCGAGGTTTCTGCCTGTTAAAAGGGAGTTTTTCCTTGCCGCTGTCGCTTGTGCTTGCCCTTGGTGTGAATTGTTGGGTCTCTGTACACATAAGGAGTTGGTCTAGCACTGCTCTTTATGAAAAAGTGCCCTGAGATAACTTTGTTATGATATGGCGCTATATACATAAAACTGAATTGAATTGAATAGAGAATGACATATCGATCCCTTCTTTTGATCCTTTTCTTCAGGCTTTGATACATATGTGCACTAGAAGCCCATATTATGTAGTCCCCCAACCAGATATCAACATATTCTCCTTTCAAGGGCTTTGCATAGTCAGATTCCCAGCGTATTTTTACCAGCATCCCCTGGATGAGAAACCAGACAGTGTTCAGAATCCACGGAGCCATTGTGGGACACTTCGGTACTGGTTGGTTCCACCATGGGTATGCCATTCTACACTTATCTCTGTCCAGTTGTAGCAGGCGGATGCAGTCACAGGTCTCTCTTCGTCCTGGTACTGACCAATCGGCATCCCTTTCATACTCCCCATTGCTGCAAAAATAAGCTCCTGTTCCACAGCGATACTTATTATATTCAAAATCCCTTTTTGGATGATCTAACCAAATCCACTCATTGGGAAGTGCAATGAATGGTTTGCGAGGGGGCTGATCATATTTTTTATCTTCTTTTTTGCTTTTGTAGTTGGCATGGCAACGATAGTTTCTGGTGTATCTTTACTGATCCGATGAACTGCTCCTTCTCACCATCTTCATCTGGCGAAAGGACATTCAAAACCAACCTTACTTTTCACTAGATGACTTCTTCTTTTCCGCGGTGTCTGGCTCTGTCTGCACTGTGGATTCCTCCACCTTGGCCAGGTCTACTCCGATAGAGTATACCCCCATAAATGAAACCACAATGGTCTTTACCATCACTCTTATCTTCCTTGTTTGGTCCGGCCTAGTAGACGTGGCCGCTCTGGCCACCCAGGACCCCGGAAGCTGCATGGCGTTCTCTCGACACCAATTCGCTGGAGTAACTACAAAATCAGCGCTCTTCATCCTAGCTTTCGCGCCTGGGTGTCCCCAGGCTTCAGGGCTTGTGATGCTGTAGTACAAGTTTGTTCCCCGAACCCCCTCTTCTCTGGGAACCAGGGCCAGCTCCTGAACAGGTAATTCAGGGTCACACAGTGCCTCCTCAATCAGCCTGTTCCATGTTGTCAAATCCTTTCCAACCTTGGGCCTCTGCTCTTGCTCGATGGTTTTCCTCTCCAGTCCCGTAGTTTCTCCAGACCCTTCTGGGTCCCGATACACCCTGAAGGCTAGAGGTATTTGATTAACCGCTAGAGGGGGGGCAGCAACTTCTCCGTTAGCCAGGCTATAGGGCCAGCTACCGTGGACCATTTCTTTCCATAACAGCTGTGTCATATACCTGGCTTCTGGGTTACTCATTTCGTCTTGATCCGCCATTGCTGTGGGGTATAATAGAGGAGCTGTAGCCACCACTCCTTCCCATGCCCCTGGACTTATCACCAGCAGTTCTGATGGTTCATTTCCACACTCTCGCCTCGTCACTTGTTGCGGCTCCAAGGGTAGGATTGGGTCGATAAATCTCCTCACTTGCCATCCTTCTGCCATGCTCACTTGCATCAGGTGTCCACACCGTTGATGGAGGGGACAGGATTTACCGATGTATCGAACTCCCATCCCATTGGCATGCACATCCACTAAGGTCAGGTATGATCCCCCTTAGGTCCTATTGAGCTATTATAGCTAGTCTGGGTGAGTGTTCCATTCTGCACTTTCCACATATGTATGCATCCATCACCTTGACTGGTTTGTAACACATGTACTTAACTTCTTTTGCCCTTCTTCTGACTTTTTCTGGCTTTTGGTGACCAGGTCCTTCCCAAAGGACCGTCAGAGTAGTCGGCTCCATGCAGACTACACAGTTGTTTTTAACTTCTCTCCACTCCAACATCTCCTTATCCTCCGATAAGAATCCTCTCTTCGCATAATCTAATTTCTTTAGGGCTCTGCCTGCCCAGAGTCCTTTGGTGCTTCTTCTCATCACAACCACCCCATAGACAGTGGCCATTCTGACATAGGGCAGTAAGTCTGGTTTGCTATTGGCCATTTCTGGTTCCTGGTTTCTTTTAATTAGGAACTGGTTTCAGCTGCTCCACTCCTTGGATTCCTCCTTTCTTTAGTAATACTGTATTACTATCCAGGATCTTCTCTACTATGTCTGCCTTTTCATATTTTGCTTTTACTGCCGCCCCAGTGGGATTGTCTCGGGCCTTGATCCAGACTTGCTGTCCAACCTTGAACTGATTCTTCAGAGTTGGTTTAAGCGTTTTGTCTTCATGGTCCTGCCCCACTTCCTCTGACGTAAATGGGCGTTGATTCAGTTCCTGTGAGGGGGAGGCCTGTCACTCCGATACCTATCGTTCAGTGCAACTCCCACCTCTAGGGTGTTCTCGCTCCATTCTTTTGAATTGGCATTCTTACCAATCCAGTTCTTCACCAAGCTGATGGTACGTTCCACTACCCCATTAGCTTGGGGTGTGTATGGGGGTGAGTAAATCCTCATTACTCCATGTTCTTGGCACCACTTTTGCATTTTTGAAGTGAGTACCATTGTCAGTACGAAGTTCTTTGGGCACTCCCAAATGGCTACAGACCTGGCTCAGCATGCTGACAACACTGTTGCCATTAGCTTTCCTCACCGGTCTGATCACCACATATCCAGACATAGAGTCCACTAGCACCAGAATGTATTTCTCACCCTTTTTCCCTGTCACCCCCAATGGTCCAGCCACATCCATGCATACTGATCCCCAGGGCACAGTGCTCTTGATGGTGAGTCCGCCTACTCGTTGTCCTCTTCACTCCGTGTTGTATTGACCACATACCGTGCAGTCTTTGAGAACTTGGCGTATCTGGCGCTCTGGAATCCAGAGCTGCTGTTTCTCAAGCTCCTTGCGTGTAGGGACAGTGCCAGCATGGCCCAGTGCCTCATGTACTGTCTGCACTACTCCCCTCACATCTTCTTTTGGGACCACCTGACCCTTGGGTGTCTGGTCCCACTTCTCGATCCCGACATAGACAATTTTTCTCATCTGGATGAAACGATCCACTTCTTTGTTTCCTCGCCAGTGAGCCCCTTCTCTTGTATGTGCTTTCTGGTGCACAACTTCAAGGTCCATTGGTATTTAGCCTCAACTTGGCTATCTTTCTCCATAAGTCCTGATGAGCTACCAATTTCCCTTTGGCACTCTCGAACCCATTTTCTTCCCATATGGATAAATCTTCATTGAAAGTCTGAGCACAATAATAACTGTCTGTTATTATCCTGGCTCTCTTCATTTTCCTTTTCTCTAGTTCGAGCAGCCCTTCCAGGACCTCCGTCACTTCCCCTGCTTGTGCGCTTCCAGGCACTTGGCCTTTCTGCCTGTTTTGCGCCTTCTCATCCTTTTTGAGAATAAAGCCCCAGTAAGCAGTGTCATCTTGTCCTTTTCTGGATCCGTCAGTGTACGTGGTCCACTTGTACAGTCCTTTTTCTGTCATGTCCAGTTTTGCAGTCTTTCTGCTAGGAGGTTGTGCAGGGCCAATCTCGAGGTCCAGGTCCTACTGGATGTCTTCCCATCTTCCCCACCTTGCATTCGTTGCTTTGGTGCTTTCTATGCTAGCCTTTCTCAGGTACCGATGTACCTGACTCTGGGTGTTCACCTTGATACCCTGTCCTTGGGCCAAGTTCTTTAAGGAACTCCAGTACCTTACTAGGACCGCCAGTTCTTTTTCTTCGGGTGGATATTTCTTCTCCATTGAGGATAAGGTATAGCTCCATAAAGCTACCATACTTCCTTCTTCATTGCTCACCTTCACCACTGCATCATCCTCCTCACAGCTGATTTTTGCTACCAATCTGGTGTCTAGGCTTCTCGGCTCCAGTCTTAGGGCCCCTTGAATAGCCTTTTTTAGTTCTTCTAGATTGCTTTGATCTGTGGACGACCATTCCCACTATTGTTTTGGTCCTTCCTCCAGGGTTGGTTCTCCCTTTCTGAGTCGCACGTACAGCGGCTTAGCGTACCTTTGGTAACCGGGAATATGGTCTCTCGCATAGATGCAGAGACCCAGAATCTTCTGAAGCTCATTCAACGATGTAGGTGGTTTGATTTGTTCCAACTTTTCCCTGTACCTTTCAGATAGCCCCAGATCTGTTGAAACCTGGAACCCCAGGTAGTTCACTTGATATTGCCCAAACTGGCACTTTTTGAGGTTCAGCTTTAGTCTTGCTGCTGTTAGCCACTCAACTACTTTCCTCAGTCTTTCAAGGTATTCTTCTTCAGTGTCATCTGCTATGAACACATCATCTATATAGATGGAGGCCCCCAGGCCCTCCAACACATCCATCACAACGGACTGAAAGATGTTCAGGGAATTCTTGTATCCTTGTGGAAGTTGTTCCCACACATAGGCTTTTCCCTTGTGAGTGAAGGCTGTCTTTCCTTGGGATGCTTTGGCCAGTCTCAGAGAAAAGAATCCATTTGCCAAATCAATGCAACTCTTATATTTTCTCAGTTGTAGAGTTTTCAGGGTCCCTTGCGGGTTGATCAAGCTAGCCCGATTAGCTATCGTTCTTCGGTTGAGTGCCAGTTGATCACTGGTCTCCATACACCTCCGGTGGACTCTGGTTTTTTCACAGCCTGTATTGGGCTGTTAGTGATGGGATTAGGCTCTCTTCTGATGACTCCCAGCGAGCTTAATTCCCTCATTATTGTGTCCATTTCTTCAACTGCTCCAGGATTCTGTGGATACTGCCTCACAGGGGGATGAACTCCCCCTTCTATGATATGGGTGTATTTATTACCCAAATCATCGCAGTCATTCTTGAATTTAGCCACTTTGGCTTTCTCGATTATCTGTCTTAACTTCTCTCTTCCCTCTGGGGAGAAGTCACTTTCCTGGATCTTTTGTTCAGTTACCTCTGGCACATCAACTAGTTTATACCACCCTCCTGACAGTGCCTCTTTTTTGAGAATCCCAGCCTCATCAGTTGGGCTCATAGCTTCGCTAGGCGTCTCCTCACTGGACCCCAATCCCTTCTGCTAAGGTGTAGATTTTTCAAGTCTCTCGTAGTTATCAAGTCACATGTTCCTAGTAGCCACACAATTCCTTTCCAGATCCCAAATGGAACTCTTTTCACAGCTCCGTCCGCCAACTGGACTCTCAGGTGTCCTTCCTTCTCAAGGCCTTTGCGGGTCATTGACACCTCAGCCCCCGGAGTCCACTAAGTAGGGAATCCCATCCACATCCACATCTGACCCTCCGGCTGCTGACTCATGGAGAGCCTGTCTTTACTCTGGTGTTAACTTGTTGTAGTCTTCTGGGGAGAGATAATCTCCCTTTTTGGCTGGTGTGGTCTGTCTGGGTGCTGGTGTAGGGGTATTGTTTTGGTGACCATTATCCTGGCGCCATTGTCCTGTTGGCTTCCTCGACGGTTGTTGAAAGGGGTGCCTCGGGACAGGTTTCTCAGCTGGTCTCTGGCTTGCCTGCTGGACATTAGGCTTAGCTGGAGGTTGCTGTGCTCCCTTCTCTCTTTTGTTTTCATAAAACCTTTTCTTCAGGTCCCACTCTTGTACCACTGCTTCCACGGAGCTTGGTTGGTCTTCTTTGGTGGCTGTATTTCCTCATCTTCCTACTCTTCTTCATCAGAAAGATCTTGCAGACGAAGTTTCTCTGTTTCTTTGGCATACTTATACACTGCTTTTTTCAGTCTCCGCAACATGACATCATGTGTAATGGCCAGGAATGCTGTTCTGAAGTTCGTTGTCAACTCCTTATGGTTAGCTAGTGAGGCGTATGTTGGCATCATCAGAAAGTTGTCCCATTCTCCTACTGTGGCTATGACTCTCAGCTCTTGTTTTTCCTCCAGGCTGTCAGCCCAGACTTCGGGTACGTCGTAACTGGCTTGGCCAACTTCTGGCATGTATGCCTGTCTTCCATCTCTAGTGACTATCGAGCCATAGCTATCGTCTCTAGCCATAGCTTGGGATGTTCTTCGTAGCGTGTTTAAGGGCACTGGTTTCTTGGCCCCTTTTCTTTTACCTACTCTAAGGTCTTGTACTCCTGCTGGAGACTTCGTCCTCTCCTTCCTCCTCTTCATCCTCGTTACTTTTCGTGTCCGACTCCTGTGGCTCATCCTCGATTTCCTCAGCGTTGTTCTCTCTTGGTGTAGCTGATCCGCTTCTGTGTCCCCAAATCTGGCTTGCGAGTAGACTCTCCTCAGCTCCTGACTGCGGGGTCTCAACTCCCCCTTCCACCATGGTTGTTTGCATACTCTGGTATCTGGAGTTCGGTCCTGGCCTTAAGACAGAATCCATATAGGTCGGCGACGGCCTTTCCTCTACTTGCTCAGGCCTGGCCCTACGCGATCCTGTCAAATTAGCAGAGACACGAAGGATGGTCCCGGTGGTGTGTCGCCACGACCTTGGAAGGTTGCCTGGTTCCCTTGTCTCTCGTACTCTGGGGTGGATGAAATCCGCACCCGACCCCCCTGTGAGGGTGTTCTTTGTTCTTTTTCCTCACAGTTTTTCTCTTTTGCTCTTGTTTTGCCTCCGCTCCGGAGGTCGTATTTTTTTGCTCTTTTGAGATGGCCGGAGGTTTTTTCTACACGCTCTTCTTCTTGAGCTTCTGTCACCATAATCACCAGCTCTTTAATACTAGTCCATACTGGGGTACCTTTCACGAGGTAATGCACCGCCCTCGTAGCCGCTTGCTCTGCTACTACCCATGAAAGGCAGTTGGATCTCATTCCATCTGCACAGATAACCACTCTTCGTTGCTGGTGTTCATTAGCTTTATTGAGCCCTTGCTCCACAGCTTTTATTAGGAGCTCTCGGTACTCATCAATGTCATCTTCGTCGTTATACTCTTTGACGGGCACGTGCAGTACAGCATAATATGAGGATTCTCCCCTGCTGGTTACTACCACAGGGGGGTTCTCTTTCCTCTTATGCTGTTCTTTACACTTGTCTTCCACTTCTCCTTGATACTCTTTTCCTGCATGTCAAGTCAGGGCTTTTTTGAACTTGCCATTTTGCACTCTCAACATTGAGTTGGTGAGTATCAATAACCCATCTCCATCGAGGTCCCATGGCTCCCTGAACAGATGGTAGGCCGTCACCCCACTCTGTGTGGTGAGTTTACGGCCGCCCTCAGGTAACGGCTTCAGTGGAGGTGCTACGCTTTCTTCCTTCTCCTGTGGAGGGTCTGCTCACACGTCCACTTTTCTCCTTAATTTCTTTACTGTGTCAGTTAAGTCTCTTATTCTTACGCCTAGTTGCTTCATACTCTTGTTTATAGGCGTTCTTGGTGGGCCAGGGAAGGAGAAAGACCCTGCCGCTCCCCTATCCTCTGACGGGGAATTTGGTCGCTGCTCCGGAGTTTCAGGACTCTGGTCCCTGTTCTTCACTGGTATCCCCAAAGGCTTCTCCTCCGGTTCTTCTTCACTCTCCTCTTCTAATAAGTCTGTTTGGTTGGGCCCCGCATAGCTCCCAACCTCCTCCTCGTCTCTGCTCCCCCTGTCGCGATAGTTGTTCAGGTGTTTCACCAGCAAATCATGTTCTTTGTAGCGAGGGGCATAGCTCTGGAGATGTTTGGATTTCTTTATGCCAAGTGTCAAAACCTTGTCCCTCTAGGATGACATGATAGAAGAGTCCACAGCTCGGCCCCAGGCCCTCTATCTCCGCGTAGGTGTGGTCCGTTGTCGATCCTCTGCATCGACTCTCCTCCTCTGTCCTCCTCGAAGGGTTCTGGCTCTTGGAGGTCCACCAATAGTTCCTCCGCTGCTGCCATCTTTACTCTTTGTCTTTGTCTCTCAAGTCATCCACCCTCCAAAGCCTCTCGTAATACGTTGAGCAGGGATGGTGGTTGGACTGGTTCAGCTACTCTGCGACGTCGACTTGGACCTCTTATAGATCTGAGCACTTGGTAAGTTGCTAGGTTGGGTTTTAAAGGCTCGGAACTTAAGCCCTAAGGGTCTGTTTTATAATATTATAGTGGACAACAAAATTAAAATAACCTTTCAGAACCTTATAGTTGTTGAGCACCCAGTTACATGTTTTACAATCAGGAGAAGCTTATATTAAAGGAGCACTAGGACAATTTTTACTTTGCTTTACTTGTTATATTTATTGCAGGAATATTATCAGGGTTATAGCAACAGCTTTATAAATTAAGAATTCAATCATTTACAACAATAATCAAAATCATTACTCTCTCTCATCTAATCCTAAATCTTATTCTCAAAATTTATCTGGTTTTGGGGGGGGGGTTAGCAACGGCCGTTGCCAAGCATCCACCTGCCATGGAGAGAGTGTCCTCTTTTGGAAATCTCTACTCAATACAAAGTCCTGAAGTCCTTGATTGTGCTCCCCTGTTGTTAGCAGGGAGAGCGTTGGTTTCCCTGCGCCAATTCGGCAAGCAAACGGCTCGTTCTCTGAGTCAGTCTCTCTCGCTGTCCTTAGTCGATGTTGCTGATCCTTCAGGGTCCTTTGGGGTGTTGGCTGAGTGCAGGCTTCAGTGAAGTCCTAGAGATGTTGTCCAGCTGTCTGCTCTAAGCTCTTTTCCTCTAACTCCTTGCCTTTTATTCTGTTTCATGCAGTTGTCACATCTCCTGATACACACATCAGCCAATGGTAGATCATTTACTTACAGAAAAACAATCTCTTGCTGATTCATGCCTCTTTCAAAACTTCAAAACTTTTCCAACCCCCCCCCCTTGTGTTCCCTTGGCCTCAGTTCACCTAGCTAGATGTCACACTAGCCTAGTATGTCACGCTGTATGTCATGCTAGATTTCAACACTTTTCACAGTTTCACAACTCAGTGCATTCAGTATTACAGACAAGATCACAGATACTTCTCTTAATACTTCATTTTACCAGATACATTTAATCTTTTAATTTACTTCTCTTTATCTTCAAGTGTCCCGATTTGTGCAGCTTTAAACTCCTGATTTTGTTGATTATTGAAGGCAAAGTTCTGGGGTCTCAATCCTACTTGACACTACCCTCAAACGGATTACAACATCATAAATCAGAAGCCGTGGATGAACAGAGAGGTCAGCCTACTTCTGAAGACATGCGCCACTGCTTTCAGATCAGGTGATGCGTTCTTCCAGGGCTAACCTGAAGAGAGGCATCGAGAGGGCAAAGCACAGCCACAAGCTAAGGATTGAGGAGCACCAACACATGTGGCAAGGCATCCAGGCCTTCACAGATTTTTTTCTTACAAAACATGTTTGATCAAATTAGTATGAAGGTTGATTGTTGACCTTGAAAATAGCAGTTTGACAAATAATTCTTAGACACTGGTCTTCAAGTCTGACCACAGTCTCAAGCTTATCCATCTAAAGAAGCAATACAATGTGAGCATCTCTACCTACAGTACCCCCAATCTGTTGGGGTGTTACTGGCCAGCCTGATCATTTTCTTTCCTTTTACCACAATACTTCACCACATACAGTCATTACTGCTCCTGTAACCTTCACCTCTTGTTTTCCTTTTGTTGAAAAATTTTCTTATGCTCCACTGCTAAATCAAGTGCTTCTTATCTTCTGGTACTGCTATAAATCAGTTATAGCTCAGCAAAATTAGTGCAGATGTTAAGATTTGGGGTACTTTAGATTTTTTGCTTTATTATTATTATTATTATTATTATTATTATTCATTTAATCTTTGTGTGCCAAATGTTTTCTTTTTTTAAGACATTGTGATTGCAGATTATACTGAGCATCGTCCCGGGGTCCAAGACTATAGTTGTATGTAAATTTTAATGCAATTTTAATGTGAGCTGGTAATGGTTAAGTAAAAATTGGATCAAACTGCTCAGAGCTTTATTAACAGGGAAATATGAAAGTAGCATAATGCTTGTGCTTCTATTCAGAGTTTTGGATGATGAAAAAGGTATTTCTCCACTTATGTTTCCAATTAGCTTGTAATTTCACAGTTGTTCAGTTCAGTCCTGTAATGTCCTGTACCCATACAGATTGTGCACCTCCTGATCTTACTTTCTGTCTAAAGATTGCTAAATAAGTGTTTGTAAGTTTGCAGTCCACTTTGTTCCATGACTAATAGTGTAATTTAGGTCTGTTGATGTGCAGCAGGGAGAGGCCTTTGAAGTAAAGTACAGCAGGACACTGACACTCACATGGAGACTCAAGCAGTCTTCAATATCAAAGAGAACAAATAGTTGTCATGTCCCCTGTACTACTTGATTTATTTTTTTCTTCTTTCCCTCCTCTCTCCCCTCCCCTCGCCTCTCATCTCTCCCTCCTGTCTTGCTCTCAACCTCATCATTCCTTCCTTGTTCTTCCTCCTGTCCTTCCACACTATGTATACTTCATATCCTCTCACTGTCTGTCTATCTTAATAATTAAAATACACAAAAATAACTGTTCTTAGTTAGTGGGGGGGCAGTTCAACAATATCAGTGACACAGTAACTTTGGCTGGAATTTGTGACATTTAAACTCACCTTGTAGCCCATACTGTCATACTTGATGATATTGCGCCATATCCTCAAAGGCCACATCCAAAGACATTTAGCTGAATAAATCAGAGATTACTGAGAAGGACAGACAGTAGACAAGCATGTCTAAACACATGCAAACACACTCTCTCTGTGGCTCTTTCATGCATGCACACGGCAATGAGCACTTATAGATCTCACTTATGGCCGGGCCACACCACCGACCTGAGCAGCACATGACGGCTACCTCGCTGAACTGCTGCGGCGCTGCTGCTGCCAGCCCTGTCTTTCTACACTGAGTTTGCCTTTGATAATGGCCATCAATAATACTGTCATGATGTGGACTCTCTGTTGGTTTCCTGTTTTAGTTTGAAGTCTGGTCTGTAGTGTTTCTAGTGTGTTCTTGCCCTAGTGTCTCCCCTTGTCTTGATTGTCTTGATTTTCTTCACCTGTGATTTGTTGTGCACCTGCCTGTTTTCCTCATTTGCTCTCCTATTTATACTGGTCCTTTTTCCTTTGTTCCCTGTCGTGTCATTGTTCTAGGTTGTGTGTGTTCTTTGTGTCCAGAGTTTAGATTTGCTCAGTGTTATGTTTTTCTGGTGACCTACCTGTATGTTTTTGTTACCAGTACCCCTTGTTGGTACCTGTCTGTGTGTAAGTCAGAAATAAAGCTTTGTGTTTGGGTCCTCTTCCTGCTGCCTCCATGTAACACCTACAATGTTTGTTTGATTTGATTGCATTATACATTTCATTTATATTTTGTTTAGACAGAAAAAGGCTTGTGTTCAATTGTAACTGGGGAGTTAAAAACATTTTTTTTCAAATTTTTTTCATGTCTGTGACGTATTCTACAAATATCAGTATTGAAACTGAAAGGTATAATGTTGCTGGTTTGATGTCAATATGACTATCAACAGAGCATTTTCACTGTGCATTTTTGCTGAGGACCGTGCGTGTCACGTGGAAAATATAGGCGAGGCGCCGAATCTCTAGATGAGATTTGCTGCAGTGAGACGTGCATCTCACGCGGGCTGTGTGGCTGCTCTAACCTGTTAACATGGGCGTCGAAATGAAAAGCAAGAGGTTCCACGATGCACACGCGCAGTTCAGGTCGGCAGTGTGGCCCGGCCGTTACAAATAGATAATCTTTATTGTGCCAGGAGGGAAATTTGTTTTCACAATCTGCAGGTGTTTATATGAATACACTCATTCATGCCCCTTCCTGTATCCCCACATATAGTTGCATACACGAGTACACATGCTCACATATACACACATCTATGCGTAGTATTTAGTAAGTAAGTTACAAAGGGGGAGGCAGCGTAATTTGCTATGATGAGTGCTATGTGTGTGATGGCTCTGTTGTTGAGGTCTGGTAGGTCAGACAGGGAGGCTAATGATTTTGTTATGTCTGATACTGCCAAAGCACCCCTTAGTTTTTGTTGGAAACGGTCAGCATGGTGAAGAAACACAGGGAACAGTACAACAGCATTGGTTGATTTATGCTTTTGTAGAGTAACAATAGAAGGTGGGGGGCAAAAGATAGTGTTTTGAGTTTACGGATGACATGGAGTCTTTGCTGGCATTGTTTATGGATAGCAGTGGTGTGTTGGTAAAAACTGAGTTTATTGTCAATGAGTCCAAAAGTACTTGAAGCTGTCAACCTCTTCAACCATTTTTCCATGGATGGAGGTAGGGTTCAGTCCAGTACAGTGTGTGTTTGGTGTGCCAATGGCCAGTTCTTTAGTTTTTTTTACATTCAGCTGCAGGTAGTTATCAGTGCACCATTGTGTGGAGTGAGAAATGGAATGGTGTTGATAGGCTGTAACAGAGTTAACCCCCCTCCCCTCCCCAACCTAGTATGATTATCAGGCATTGTTAACATTATTTGGTTAAAATTGTACATATAAAAATTTCCTTTACTCTTTCCCCCCACTTTGGTAGCTAGGATTGTGGCTTGAATGCACAAAGGTCTGTAAATAATCCTATAAACACGTTCACACACCCCCCAGTGATCATACATGAACACACCATTTGCCCTCTTTTCAGGCTAAAATTGGGCAGACATGATGATAATTTGCTGAGGTAAGCAAACTCCTCCTCATATAGCAATAAAAATCATAAAGGCGCACAGTAAGTTGTTCTACCCTAACAGACCTAAAAGAGTCAAGGAAGGTGGGTCTGTGCACCCACCCAGCAGAGGTCAAGTCAGTCAAAATCAGTGAAAACATCAGTGTGGGTGTACAGGGCCTTTGACTTGTACATAATTTAACCAGTAAAGAGATAGCTTGTCTTGCTGTCTGTTTTTTTCGCAGGACGTTGAGATACGGACCAATGCAGCTCTATACCTTCCCCAGATCAGCAAGCTGTTGAACCAAGTGCCTCGGCAGATGCTGCTGCTACTGAAGACCAACGACCTGCTGAGGGGGATTGAGACCACCTTACAGACCAGAGCCTCATCCTCATCCTTCATCAACATGTCCCGCTGCTGCATACACGCCTTGGCCAGGTCTGAAAGATTGTACTCTTTTCCTGCTCATAGCAGGGGTTTTTTGTGTATTTTTAACTTCATGTTATTTTGTTCAAAGCCACAGTGAAAAGGCTGTGTGTGGAAAATGCTGCAGATGTTGCTGTGCATGGCAACAAATATTTGACAAAGTTCATTCCAAATTAGCTTGGAATCTAGTAGTAGTTCAACAGGATAGTGCAAAGAACACATTTGTCAAAACTAAAATATATCTGTTTGTGTTATAGCAGACTAAAATAGCAGATTGTTGAAAATTAGCCAACAAAACAGGAAGGTAAATCACTGTGGTAAAAAGTGTTGAGAGAAAAGTATGATCTATTGTTTTTATTTCAGTCACATTCCTCTTCTTTCTATGTTTAGAATTTTAAAATATCTGACTTTGGCATCCCCAGTGGTTGCATCAAATAAGACACTGACAGGGAGGAAGAAAGTCAGTAGTTGTCTCAACATAGTCTCTTGACCACTCTGGACACACACACACACACACACACACACACACACACACACACACACACACACACACACACACACACACACACACACAAAGACACAGAGGATCTCTGCCTTGCCTGGTGCTGTACTGCTGACAGTGGTAGATGTTGTCTAAATAAGCACATCTTATAAAATATTAACCAACTGTAGTGCCATGGGTAGTAATGTAATACAGGCACCAGGGGATCCTGCAGTGCCACCTCATTCCCACACTTCAATTCAAGCATTCTGTACTCACTCACAGCTGCTCTGTTTCACTGTGTTCACGTGTTTTTACACACACAATACACCTTCATACTGGAATCCAAGTCTTAAAACCCCCTCCTCCCATCTCTATTCAGGCATATTTTGGAGGTTTAAATATATCTCCTTTCTTATATCCTTTTAGTTCAAACCAAGGATGCCTCTTTGCATGCCCATTGGGTAACATGTACCATATCATATATTTGGTACGTGAGGGTATGAAAGGAGTCTACTGTAAGAACCACAGGGATAACAGGACACTAATAATAGTATATACTGTATATAATGGAGCTGACTCGGTTGTCATTGGATGATCTATGTATGGGACTTTAGTGTGTCATATGTTATCATGTGACCAAAGAGTTGAGCTGTTTCAGTTTATGTTCCTGTTGTTGTATTTCTGGTTCCTTTATTTTCTTGTGTGCAGAATATGAAATAATATGTGGACTACTTTTGCTTTTCCCAAAGTAGTTATGATGATAGTCATACAATTCAATGAAGGATGTCACTCTCTAGAAAGTAAATTGTTAAAATCTTTGATTTGAAAATGATTTTGGTGGATTTGGGTGAAGTGATGCTTTAAAGAAAATATGAACTGAAGGAACAAAGGAGTTGTGCCATGAATATAGGTATCTTGTAAATGAGATTGACTGTAGGTGTAAATTTGGCACAAAATGTCTAACAATCAAACTGGTATTGTCAAGGTTTTGTGCAGTGGTTCTCCATGCATCAAGTCCTGAGCTTTTTTAGTCTAACCAAACACTACAGCAGCCTGTTTCACTGATTAGCACACTTATAGTCTCAGAAGAGAAACTAATCAGTCAAGTGTTCAGCTGTAATGTTAAACTGTAATGAAAACCTAGTAGTTCTAGTCCTAGTAAGTCTGGATTATTCAATTCAGTACCTTCAAGTTGTGCCTGACCCCTTTCCTTCTTCTTCTGCTGCTCTGGCTGACAGGCACAAGAGGAGTAAGGCTCAGTCCAGAAGGAGGTGTCTGCAGATCACGCTGGCAGAGTCTCTCGACCTGTGGAAACTCACTGTGTATGAACTTTTTCTGTGGGTGAAAGGCTCCATGTTTGTACAGTGGCTCACTGCTCTGCTGGTATTTCTGCATTGAGACACATCTGGACATCACACTGGAACATTAACAACAGGCTGCCACTGTTGGCTCTCGAGGGGTTTTTAATGTACTGCATATTTGAATATGTGCTCATACACACACACACACACACACACACACAATGCATTCCACTGATGTTAATGACACAATTTGTAACTCTGGATGCATACAAGGACACAAGATGCTGATGTCTTCCGACACCAAGAGCAGCTGTTGCTGGTGATAATTTTTAGATAATTCCAGACCTGTTACCTCAAGATCACAACTTTTATTATTTGTCCAGTCTGCAGTGTTGAAATAAACTATTTTCTCACAATTGTGACATCATTTAATTTACTAAAGATAAATACTTTTTTTGTTTTGCCCTTATTTTATTTACGGTCATTATTGTAAGATGATTCTTCTCATAAACTTATAATTATAACATATACTCATAATCATATGTTCATATATTTAATATATCTTACACCATGCAGGTACCATCGTGCCTGTACAGATACCAAAACCAAAATCTGTGCTCTCTGACCACATCTGACTGTATATTTTAAAGACACAGAGGACAAAGTCAAGCTTGCTGTTTTCCCCCTGCTTTCACTCTTCATGCTAAGCTAAGCTAACCATGTCCTGACTCCAGCTCCATACTTGACATGAAATTGAGATCCATCTTCTCATCTCACTTTCGGAAAAAAAGCAAATAAGCATATTTCCCAAAATGCTGAACCATTCAGTTGGGGGACATAACATGTTTGAGATACAACCAGCATATATTTAGTTATAAAAGCATATTATTATTACTTGAGATACCAGGCTTTCTAAAATAATGTGAGTATAATCAGTTATCTCATTATCTGTCAGATTATGAGATTCAGTAGCCATTATCTTGAGATAACAGGGTCTTAAATTCAATTATCATGTGCCACCTTTTAACCAGGGCTATAGATCTCAAACACTTGACAGCTATGTTTCATCTTAAACATAACGCTGTATGGGCAGCCCTAAAGTTGATCAAACAATTCACTCAAACACACAGAAAAGACAATGATGTAGAAATGAAGGTTGAAACAAATGTGGAGAGAAAGAAAAATTAACAGGCAGAACTGTAAGCAATAAAGCAGATACGAGATCAGTTAGTAACACAGCCAGACAGGTAAGTAAGTCATACACAAAGACACGTAGCCAGTCCAGGGGCAGAGTGCACTGACAAGCATGCAGGTGCAGGTGGTCACAGGGTGCAATTCACCGTCACCCCCATCTCATGAACAAAGAGACAAATTTAGGCACACTATGTACCAATAAGGTGAGGCGGGCTGCCGAAAACCAGAATACCAAAATACCTCAGAATGAAGTTTGCATCAAGGCATAGAATTTTCTGGTGATGCCGAATGCACAGGAGTTTCAGTCTTTTCATTGTTATAATTATTGTATAATGATCAATCATGTTTACTATTTCATTGGTAGTGTTGTTCTTAAGTTATATACTGCACACTCATTCCACAAGCACACCAGTTTGTATTACTGTCATATTGTGATTAGGTGTTGTCACTGTGAAATGGGTCTTTCTTCAGCTTTAACATTCTTGCTGGTAATTACTTTCATTAGCTACTATGTGCCACAACACTTGACAGTCTATGGGCCTACCTGCCATATTACAATAGGTAACTACAGTATATCACTTTGAGGTTTGCCACATGAGAGAGCAGTGTTGAGAGTAGCTTGGAGTAATATCAAAAGGATTTGCTGACGGGTCTTAATTCACTCCCTGTTTGCTACCTAATGCACTATATTTTCCGCCCGCCATTTTATTTGAATTTGAATTTGAAGTGTAAAACATATGCAATGTATAGTGCTCTAAATATTCCCATAATGGAACAAAAATGTACCTTCAATGGCATGTAGACTACTTTCTGCTAACAATGCCACAATGCAGTGCTTCATTTTTGATACATGCGTAATTTATAGTCATGTGACACTACACCTGTCAGCGACGATGCAAAATGAGTAAAAAAATGGAGTAAACTATTAACTTCTGTGAATGAAAAATGAATGGCATCTGATAGGCCGTATCTCTTCTCCCTATGACATGCCCAAAAAGAGTACCATGATATCAATGTCAAAGTACGGGGTCAAAGCTTTTATTTATTTATCCTGTAAATTACTTTCAGATTTGTTAAGATGGTGGCATGTTACCATTTCTATTTTATTATTTCTTTTTGGTGGAATCAGATCGAGCCACTTCCTGTGAGTTGGAATAAGTAGGTAGTATCAAAATTGTTGTATGTTTCATCATTAATAAATGAATAAAAAGGAAGCAAAAATGTAAGAAATCAAGTGTATTGCACCCCTGTTTTTACTTCTCTTTACTTACCTGCCGACAGGTGCGAGGCTGCTCAGACATTCACTGTCGGACAGAGTTTGTAATCGTTGAAGGAAATTACAGTCTGCTGTTTATGATGCCAACGTTTCTGGAACACCCTATTTGTAATCCACACTTCCTTGTATGCTAACTGCCAAAACAGAATAGTTGAATATCTAGTGTATACTTTATAGAATCAGTATGTAGTGTGGAATTGGGATGTAACAGAAAGGAAGGAAAAAGAATGACAAAAAGCAGTTTAGCCTTTTAAAACCTTGTAAGGAGAGGAAGGTAATAAATGAGACACCTGCAAGAGAGGTAAAAAGAATCAAAAACAGGACGGAGGTGAACAGAATAGAGAAGAGTTAAGAGTCTTTATCTAGTTTCTGGACACTTACACTCTGAAAGTAAAGTAGTGAAAGTAAAAGTGATCTTGCACTCAAATACATTCTTTTAAATCTCCTACCTCATTCAATTCTATACACCTCTAGCGTCAATTGCTACTTGTTGTCATGGCTTGTTATGTATTGTGGTTAATGGACATTGATGATTGTATTTAATAGACCAGACTCGGGGGTTGGTTTTTCTTACTGAAAATTACATTGGTTTTGTGCTTGTTTGGGAAAGATCTGTAACTAGTGTTTGGTTTATTTAGATAATTATCCTGTTTATACCAATAAAACTTAAAGCATAAGTCTGGTGACATTCTATATTTTTCTTCTTGCCAACAAATCCAATGAAAAGACCAAACCCAACAGTAAATGTATCCTACTAACAAGTATTGTGTGTGTATCCAAAGCCAGATATATCTTATTCCTCTGTGCCATAGAACTCCATTGTTGTTAAAAACTATTAAAAACAACATCAGCTAGCCGCACTGCTGCACTGGGTGACAACACACACACACTGTAGTTTATTTTGACCCAATCCCACATACACAGTCCTGCTGCTAAAAATACTCACTAGAACACCAAATGTTGATTAGTCTCCAACAAACGCATTTCCTCCAGATTGAGTAACGTTTGATAAAACCTACAGTTCCCAACTGTTTTAGGAAATTACTGAGCTACTTTTTTAAAAATGGAACTATACCTTTGAGAGCTGGTTTTAAAGATTGTCATCTTCAGTAGGAACCAATGGGCTTTGGTCTGAGAGCCACAGACAGGGTAGGGAAGTCAGAAACTGTTGAGAGACGAACTAACACATAGCTGGTTTTGGCCTTTTCATGGAATTTGTTGACAAGAAGACAAATATACACCAGACCAGGGGCGTTTCTAGGAGTTGACAAGGTCATGCAGAATTTCTTTTGGGTGGTCTCTACTGTTCTGCCTGGAACACTACTGCATAAATTTAATTTAATTATACTGCATTGTATGACTACTGAAAACATTACATTTCATTTGAAATAAAATTTTTAAAAGTAATGTTAAGATAATTGCTCTGGATAAAATGGACATCTGCAGGGCAGCTGAGAATTCTCAAACCTCTGGCACCGGTGTTTAATTCTGTTTTTACATTTTTATTTGACTGCTGTAATGTTTGTGTGTCCAGGCAATGCTGTTACCCTACGCTAATCAGCTTGTTGAGATGTACCAGTAACTTAGCCACGTTCTCTGGCAAAAATATCACCAGTAGCAGATATCACAGATATATAGTTAGGGTTTGCTTAGCTACATTAGTCAATAAACCAGTGGTTCTCTAATCTAGGAGCAATACGGTCGCTAGTGGGACTTGACAGCCGAGCAGAAGCAGCATAACATGCTGTGTGTCCATGCCAAAAGATGGCTGCAGATGGACTGACTGAGACAAGAGGACGTTACCCAGCCCCACCCACTCCCTCAGTCTCTCTATCACACACAAGCAGCAGCAAGGGTTAGGGCTGGTCAGGAATTTAATTATTTACCTTTCATTATAGATTTTTTCCTCCATCAGAAAGATTCGGGGCTAGTCAAAAAACATTCCTGGCTAAAGCCCCTGGGTTCCACTTTCTGCCTGCTGCCACTCTGGGAGCTGCTGCCCATATTGTGGCATCCTGAGTTTCTGTCAGGGTCATGTCCAGCCTTACCTTGGAACATTTGTGTTCTTCAGTAAGGCTAGTGATAGGCAGTTCCAGAGCCCCATTCCCATACGGATTCCCATGCTGCCTCAGCAATATCTATTGCTGAGGCAGCATGGGAATCCGATCTGTTTGAGGCTAATTTTGTTGTTATTCACCCATCACCTGTATATTATTTTAGCAAAGGTAACAACAGCTTCACGGTGATCTTTTAAATTTAAACATATTTTTAAGGGGCAGAATTATGATTGCCCTCCTGTCTGGTACCCAGCCTTTATTTTTAATATATGGATAGGCCTACTCTCCAGGGGTAAGATTTCGTGGTCCTAAGAGGGAGCCTTGCAGTACACCATTAATATGCAATCAGTTAAAAATGTAACCAGTGACACAACTTATTACTTCTTACTTATCTTCCTGACTATCAGACTGTTGCTGCCTCACAGATGACATTTTGATTGTATGTGATTTCCAGAGGAATTTCTTTAACTGACTAGTTGTTTAAAGACAAATATTGGGCTACTTGGTGTCACTTGCCATTTTGTAGTATCAAGTAATTTTTGAAAATGCCAAACAGGCCTTCCAAAACTCATGACCACTTCAAAAAAACTATTCATATCAGTGTTTTCTGATTTTCCACCTCTATGGTTAAGGTTTGGTCAAGTTTAGACAACTAAAACCATGATTAAAACAAGACTTAAGCTGGATTTCTAGTAAAATCCTGTTAACATAAGGGGTTAACAGCTGTCCGCCCATAGATACACTGTAGGGCTAGACACATGTATTGTACATGACCAGGCCATATTGTGCTTAAATTATATTCCCCATATTAACTGTGTTTACAGTGTTTCATTTACTTTGTGATACAGAGGCACAGTGGGCTTCACACAACTGGAGATACATCCAGGTAACTTATAACGCAATTTCATTTCTCATTACTGAATAGGAGACTACCACTGTGCAATCACAGTTTTCTCCTTAATGTTGTCTTCACCCTCAACAATCTCCACCAGCATCAGAAACTTGTAGGAGAAAACACAAGCAGCCCAAGCTCACCATTCGCAGTTCTTGCAGTCCCCACATGGCATCTCAGTCTCCGCTGTCAGCATGCAAACATGCTCACAATGACAATGTTAACATGTTTATGTTAGCAGGTATAATGTTTACCATGCTCACTATTTTAGTTTAGCTATAACTGAGGTTGATTGGAATGTCATTAGTACTGGACAAACTAAAATCACCAAAGTTCTTACAATTCATCCTGAGGGAGACATTGTCTGTACCAAATTTAATTAGGTTTAAGAGAAGGCAGAAATTATAGAAATTATACAGTCTTTTGGATTTAGCACCTGGAAAAGAAAGATGTGTGTTTTTCACTCTGATTGTACTAAATTTCATGGCAGTCCATCCAATAGTTGTTGATATATCAGTCTGAACTCAAGTGTGCGACCAATCGACCGACATTGCCATCCCAAGATTTCCCAAACTTTGTCTGATTTAGAAGCTCAGGGATAGGCCAAGGCAGGACACGACAACAGTTTGTCTTAACCTCTGGACAGTCTAAACATAGAAAAGATTAAACTTTTAACTTGTATTCTTTCATTTTTTTTCTGAAATTCAGCCCAGACCCTGAATTATCAGCCTCTCATTTCCAGCCTCACATGCTATAATCCCTGCAGCAGCCAATCTCGCAGACACACTCACTAGTCAGGCTGCTGATAATTTGCCTGTGCAGTTCATCCTGCCAAAGTGCATAATTGCAAAAATGTCCAAAAGGAGGAAAGTATTTCTGGACCACAAGTTGGACATCCAAGCCAGTGTAATAGGTATTTTCACAGGATAGTGTCTGTGCTTATTTGTAATGTCCCATCAGGTGAATTGAAATTAGTTTCAGTTTTGTTGGCATATCCTCTACATGTCAGGGACACATTTTCTACAGCCATGGTGTGAATTTGTGGGTGTGGATTTGACCAGGGCTGCACAAGCTCAAGCAAGCACACCCAAAATACACACTGTTAGTAATTTCTTCCACCTGTTTTGGTGATAAAATATACATTGTCACCATTTCAACACACAACCTGCTTCCACTGTTTCTCAGCATGGTGTGTATATCTGATAAAGAGTGTGATAGCAGTAGATGTGTAGTATATGTGTGCACGTGTATGTGTGTTAGACACAGGAGGTATCAGGATCCAGGGTATTTGTCTAGTCTCATTTATGTCTTTGTGGAGTCTCTGGTCTTATTTTGAAGTCTTGTCTCATGTTTCCAGTGTGTTCCTGGCCTCGTGTCTGCCCTTGAGTGTTTGCACCTGTTCCCTGTTACTCACCTGTGCCTGATTCCCCTTGTTAGCCTTTCCCTATTTATGCCTGTCCTTTTCCTTTGTGCTCTGTCGTGTCATTGACTAAAGTCAGATGTTTAGGTGTTCAGTGTGGTCCCATGTCCCATGTCTTCAATGCTCTGTGAGTTTTCATGTTCCTGTGTTTTTGGACTTACCTGTGTTCACTTGCTTGTCTACCTGCCTGCAAATTCAAGTAAAGATTAATAAACCTTTGAACAGCTTCTCCCTCCATGTATGTCTGCTTTTGGGTCCTTCTCCTGTGCCTGCTGAACCCCCACTGTGACAGGAGGACCATCTATCTATATCACACAGAGCCACCAAGGCATGCCATTGTTAATAAGAGCACGTCTCTCTTTCTGTCCCTCCCTCCCTCCCTCTATGGAAGTTGTCTGGAGGAGGATGAAAGGTCACGCACTCACATGTTAGTCAAAGTATCTTCAGAAAATGTGTTTAAACAACCATTTATGGTGCTCAATAGGTCTTAAGAACACTTCACAAATGTATCCCTGTTCATATTGGGCCCTAAAGGACAATTCCAGTGTGCACAATAATGGACAAAACTATGAAAATAAGAGCCTAGATGTATAACCTGGAATTAGCACTATTAGCTAGCATTACAAACACCAGTGGAACAACATCAAGCAGGGGCCCTTATATCCAAACCAAGCATTAATTAAATCTCTGGCTATTGATGGGAACTTTGCAGCCAATGCAATGGAATTTTTTACAAGATTCACTGTGAGCATTTAGCTAGGCAAGACCCAACGCAACATTGGGGGGGTGTTCGATTTGGGTCACTTATTGTGCTCATCAGTGATTAATTACTTTTTTTTTTTAACCTATACCAAGGTATTATAATGCTAACCTTAACCACAACCCCTAATGTTATCATCCTTAATTTTGTTGAATTGTCGAACACCTTTAGTACTGATCACAAATTAAAATGATCCTATACTGGGGTGTGGCTGCACCTGCCACACCCCAGCCCAGTAGATCAACATGTTCACAATAAATTTGTTTTGTTAAAACACAACTGGAGATACAGTTTCTGCTCTGGGTAGAAATGTTGACAAAACTACAAAGTCTCTATTTTGGTAATCAAATTTGTGAGACACTTTAGTGGGGCTCAGGTAATAGGTGGGTGAGTCTGGATGTGCCATGTGTGTTGAAGAAAGATGCCCGTGGCCTGCACAGCAGCGTGGGCGACGGCAATGTCATTGTACCTCTGTTCCAGTGTGTTCAGAGTAAAAAATGAGGTGTCACAGTCAATTGGTCCACGCTGTTCACAATACAGCACAGACCACACTCTGCCTCACTCACAGCTGAGGTAAGTACAGGGTGTTTCTTTTCTTCCCTACGTCCCTCTGTCTGTCCCTCTCCCTCTGGCTTTCTCCTTTTTATTCTCTTCACAGAAGGTTCACTCACTTAGGCCTTTTGGTAATGTAACTGAAGTTGAAATTTTCCTCTAATTAAAAATCCAATACGCCAGTCAGTGTGGTCCACCTACATTATGATAGATGTGATGCAGTTTGTTTGATTTGAAATTAATTGTAGAATTTATCAATAGGACACTTGCTGTCTATTGGAGGAAGGTGGCTGAATTGATTCCAAAGCCACATTTTAGCTCACCCGCGGCTACAATTATTATTATTAGTCTTGTTATCATAATTATTATTACTATTATTGCCACCATTATTATTACTATTATTATTTTTCATTCATATTTATATTATTACCATTACCATTACTTTACATCTCTATGTGGTTCTCTTCCCTCCTGCTCATTTCAATTTCTCAATTCAGTATGCTTTATTGGCATGAATGTAACAAAGACAATATTGCCAAAACGTCAGGTAATAATGAGATTAAAAAAACAAAAGAAAAAAAAAATGGTACAATTCATAAAATCAAGAAAAAAGAGGTTTCTGCCTGTTAAAGGGAGTTTTTCCTTGCCACTGTCGCCTAGTGCTTGCTCATGGTGGGAATTGTTGGGTCTAAATAATATTATAAAGAGTACAGTCATGACCTGCTCTATGTGAAAAGTGCCCTGAGATCAGTTATGATTTGACGCTATATAAATGAAATTTAATTGAATTGAGTAAGAGCTGTGTCCATATTCTCAGCAGGAATTCAAACACGTTTTCAGTGGGCGTTGGGCACCGCCAGGGTTGTGATGACCCCTGAGCAAATTCCATCCACTGATAAAGACTCTGAGATGCAGTTGAAACCTCCACAAAAAGAAAGTAAGTGAACTGTCAAACTACTGTTTCCATGGTCAAGAATGAACTTTCACACAATTATATTTCTTTTTCATTGGCACAGACCTTTCTCCTGTCAACTAATGACTGTCATTGTGTGGACAAAAGTCCCCTTTAGCAACTTTCTAAAAAGGTCAAAAGAGTACGGTGGCCCTGAAGGTCAAAACACAACAACATTTCACAAAACACATTTAACATTTCACAAAACACAACAACATTTCACAATACAGAAAGGGAGAGACAACTCTTATTGTTTGTGATTGGACCGAACCCAAGTCAATTCAGAGTTTATTCAATGCGGTGTCATCATCAGAGAGTTTTGGCCTGTGGAAAGAAACTGTTCTTGTGTCTGGTTGTTTTGGCGTACAGTACTCCGTAGTGCCTACCAGAGGGAAGAAGTTGAAAAAATGTTGTGTCCAGGGTATGATGAGTCTGCAGTGATATTTCCTGTCCATTGTAGTCTGTTCCTGTCCTGTTTGGTGGTTGATCCAAACCAGACAGTGATGGATGTACAGAGAACAGACTGGATGATTAAAAAGTGAACTGGATCAGCAGCTCCTGAGGCAGGTTGAACTTCAAGGATCCTTGAATATATCCCTGTGAAGTCGAGGTGTTGACTGCATCATTCACTGACCTGTTTGCCCAGTAGGGGGTTGAGCAGGGATCCTGTGATGTCTGTCAGGTGGGCCAACACCAGTCTCTTTCAGTCTATTTCATGACCACTGAGGCATCAGGCCTGTAGTCATTGAATACTGTGGAGAGGTATAATGGGTTTTAGGGTTTCTTTGGGACCGCAATGATTGTTGAGTGTTTGAAGCAGGGGGACTTCCAACAGCTCCAGTGATTTGTTGAACATCTGTGTGAAGATGGGGGCCAGCTGGTCAGCACAGGATTTTGGAAAGGAGGGTGACACGCCATCTGGGCCTTCCTGATCTTCTGTCTCTGAAAGAGCTAACACACATCCTCTTAACTGATCTGGAGTGCGGGGGGTGGGGTAGACAGATTTGGAAAAGTCTGTTGAGTAGCAGCAGTTCATCTATTTTGTTGGCTAGAGAGTGGACATCCGCTCTCTGACCAATACAGATGTATTGACAGGATTGTGTTGTCGCAGTTTAACCAATGCTCTATGCTTTTCCCCCACCGGTGTCTCTTGTATTCCCACAGAGAACAGCTGCTCCTCCAACTAAACGCTCTGCAAAACTTTCCGGTTGTGCTGAGAACGGTGAAAAACTTTAAACCCATACAATCTGTATACAAGTTCCCCAGGTCCTGGACAACAAACATAAAAGTAATTTTTGTATGTAATCCTTGAACCTGGTTAAAAAGCAACCAGAGTAATCATTGTACGTAGTCTGCATGCTTGCCTTGTCTGTTCTCATTAGGGATGGGTATCGTTAAGATTTGAACGGTACTACTCCACTTACCGATACTGCTTATTGATCCAGTCCTTTAATGATACTCTTATTGGCTCGTATGGGCAGTCGAAAAATTGTGCATTTCTCCGCCTGTATGTGATGCACTTTCACTAGATGTTTTGAAAGATTGCTGGTGTTTCCACCCTTACCTGCAAAAGACTTGTTGCAGTTGTGGCAACGAGCATGGTCAGCATCAACTATAGTGAAATGTGTGTGTATATATATATATATATATATATATATTTATATATCTGTGTGTGTGTGTGTGTGTGTGTGTGTGTGTGTCCTGTCCCTTGCACACACGACAGGCTCAGAGAGAGAGATCTCTCCTCTGGATTGGAAATAGCAAAAATGCATCATAGACAAATGTCTTCATCTTATTGCAAACTACAAATCAGAGATAAGATAAAAGGTTCAAGATAATGTTTATGTAACCTAAATAAATAGGAAATTTCTTTGCACCCCACCAGTATGTGCACCAATGTGCCTTTCCCTGTGCATAGCTTGCACAATGGGTTCGTTTGTTGGTGCTGGAAGAGTGTCAGGAACGAGATGCAAAAGGGCTCCAGTCTCCAGAGTTCAGGCCACGTGATCTTTTGTTTTGGCAGGTCTCACTTTGTCCAGGCTCCTTGTGACCCTAGTTCCACAGCCCTTGACCTACGTCTTTCCTCTTCCAGGTCTCGGACCTCGGCTTGGATCATGTCTCCCCTCTGTCTTGGGTCTGCTTTCCCCCAATGCTGGAAGTGGGTGGTTCCGAGTCCTTGCCTCCCCATCACGGGTTCCCGATCCTTCAGCTTCAGCGTGCTTTCTGCCTGGGCCACTGATTTGTCCGCAGCCCACTTGTGTCCTGATGTTGTGATGACGCCTGCTCCTCTGACCTTTTCATCACTGGAGTTCCTGTACGTCATCACAGCCCTGCATTTTGCCAACTTGAACTCTTCAACCACTGATGATAGGGGTAGCTGTAACTGACCGGACCTGATGTATACCCCTACTAACGTGAAGCCTGGTGGAATTCCGAGCCACCAACGGAGATCCTTGTTTACTCGCCTCTCGACTCCTTCCACCGTTGTCATAGGTACTTCATATATTGTCAGTAGTCACATAAGTCTTGGTAGCAGACCATGCTGGAAGAGCCATGCTTTAAACTTTCCTGGTAAGACTGATCCCTCAATCCTTGTCAGTCATTCATCTGCCTCTCTGTCCTGGACACGTTTCTGTCGTTGAAAGAATACCACTTTCCTAGGCATTTTATTGGATTTTCCTTGATTGGTGGTATAATCTCTCCCTGGACTTGGAGCTGGAACTTGCTGGTCACTTTCCCATTTCTGATCACCATGCTTCTTGACTTCTTTGGTTTGAACATTCTTGCTGTAGCGTGATAAGGAGCCTGATGATGAATAATTCTACATCTTTCATTGAGAAAGAATTAAAGTTTGGGACAGCCATGGTCCCTGCCATAAAACAAGTATCTGTTAAGACTCAAGGATGAAGTTT
>LKNJ01004993.1:7943-58029 GCA_002120245.1 Maccullochella peelii | reverse complement strand
TAACATGACAGAATGTGGAAAACGTTAAGCGCTGTGAATATTTTCCGGATGCACTGTACTCTAACAATATTTTCACTTTAGTCACCCAAATTCACATTTGAATTGAAAATGGTAATTGTTAAATTTATGGCAAACATAATAAAATGGTGAATATTCTGCTCATAAATAAATGGCCCAAATAAATAAATCATTGGCCCTGAATGAATGAACTACATGTATTTGTCAGCTCTGTGGATGCTGAGGGTCTTAAGCACTGTAATGTTTTCGCTCCACCCTGCATACCATATTATGACAGAAATATGAATTAGACCAGATGATGTATTTTATGTAGGTATAAGGACAGTTGTGTCATAATTAAACCAACATGATGCATAAAGTGGCATGACCAGGCATGTTTTGGAGAATAAGAGGGGTGAGTTTCCTCCAGGCAGCTGAGCCAAAGATTGCACCACAAATATCAAAACACAACTAAGAAAAATGATTAAAATCCGCTGCTCACTGACACTGTATGGCGTTTTCAAACCTCTAAATGGAGACTTTGAAAACGCTGCTGACCCTGTTATAGATTGAAAACTCACGTTTTAGTCTTGACAGACAGAAACTGAGACTTTTAAGGGGGGGGTTCTCAACATCTCTGGACATCTGAGATAATGATATCCTTGCCAAGTGAAAGTCACACTGAATGATATCAATATGTGTTTCATGTCTGTGTTTTCAGACTCAACTGAGTTGTGACTGAGAAGGTGTGTGATTTTTGACTCAAACACATCACACAATAGCTTTGCCTTGCATCCCTCCCTCCGTGCCTCCCCTTCAACTCTCTGGTGGCCCCCTAGGGAGGCTTTTGTTGTACCCAGGGGGGCGTGTCCATGTCTATTACAGACCATATCCTGTAATTTCACCATGGTTAAAATGCTGTCTGGAACATTGAGTTAAATTACAGAGGAGCAAATATTTCATTGCACACCTCCCCCTGTAATGTTAAACCAACAGAGCTCAAATCATGTAAATTAGCTTTAGAGTAGATTTATCTCACTCCTTGGATTTTCATGGTTTTGGTCAGTATAAACTAAAAATAATGGCCAAGCCAGTCTCCTCTGTTTTATTTTGTTGCTTGCTTCAAACAGACCGTTCATGACACGCACACAGACTGTGTATACTGTGTTGTACAGTACATATCCGTAATGTAACAGAATGACTCACCGGATCAAACACCAGCATCCTGCAGAGGAGGTGGACAGCTTCATGGGTTGCTTGGCTAGACAGTGTGTACAGAACAGGAAGGGATGGCTGCAGAGAAAACAAACATCACAACATCAACCATTCTCCCCTGTCGATTTTAGCTTCTGGTATCATTTATATACTTCTGTATAAAATAATATCTTTTAATTTATTGCATTTCTTAAAAATGTGCCATGAAACATGTCTTTCTGGCAGCAGAATATGGGGAACAAGACTGGAAGCAAATTTCAACATGGATGCATGGTTTCTAAATCTTAAATAATCAGCTTTACAACACATTTGTTTGGCCTCATGGATACACATGTGTTTTGAAATGAGACACTGAATGTAAACTTGAAGTGTTTGATAACCAGAAAACTTGACAGGGCACCTTCAAAGTAATTCACACCAAAGTTCAAACTTCTTTTTACTTTTTTGATATCTTTTACAGTTTTTGAGTAATCATACTTTTTTACATTTAAGTAATGACAAAATCAAATGGCCAAAATCACAGAAAGGGCTTCCAAAAAGAGGCTTTGTTTAATCAGGCCCACAACTGGGCAGAGCCTAGACAGACCCAAGTGGCAGAAGCTTATGTCGCTGCAGAGGCGTGGTTGCAGCAGGGGGTGGTGTCTGAACTGTTGTCTGAGTTTTGACACAAGGGGTGTGGCCGTAGGAGGGTCAGGGCATAGGCTGGCTACAAGGAAAATCTACAGTCAAATATGTATAGTATGTGCAATACGAGTAGTAGTGTAATATGAGTAGTAAACATTATAGTGCAAATAGAAACTCAGGTAATGTGCAAAACCAGCATAACTTAAAAAAAAAAAATGGTTTTGAGTCATTCATTTACTGTGGTGTGCAGACAATGAGATGGAGTTGAGGAGTCTCACAAGGAAAGAAGCTGCTCTGTAGTCTGGTGGATAAATCTATATAGCTTGCCAGATAGCAGCAGGATGAACAGGCTGTGGCTGTGGTGGGTATTGTCTTTTAGTATCCTTTGGGCTCTACGCAGGCACCTCACAGATATCACTGATGCTCGGTAGTTGGGTACCAATGATATTCTCGGCAGTTTTAATCACCCGCTGCAGGTCCGGTCCTGGGCCGCGAACCTTCCTTGTCAGTTTGTAATGTTTCCAGTCAGGATGCTTTCAATTGCTCCTCTGTAAAAGTTAACAAGAACTGGAGATGTGTGATGTCCATGACAGGTCATCTGTGATGCTGGTTCCCAGGAACCTAAAACTGTTCACGTTCTCCACCTCTGCTCCACTGATGTAGACAGTAGTGTGTGTCTTTGCCTCCTTTTTCCTAAAATCAACGACCAGCTCCTTGGTTTTGCTGATGTTGAGCAGTGGGTTGTTCTCTGTGCACCAACCTGCGAGATTGTTGATTTCCTCCCGATATTAAGTCTCACCGTTGTTTGTAATCCGGCCGATGATGGTGGTGTTGTCTGCAAATTTCAAAACAGAGGTCTCTGCTCACATTTCAGTTTCAGCGTGAACAAGAAAGGGCTGAGCACACAGCCCTGGGGGGCTCCGGTGTTCAGCACTAGAGTGGAGGAGGTGTGACCACCAATCTGAACTGTCTGGGGTCTGTTTGTGAGGAGTTCCAATATCCAGTTGCAGAATGACTTACTCAAGCCCAGAGTGCTAAGTTTGCCAATCAGTTTCATGGGGGTGATTGTGTTGAATGCTGAGCTGAAATCAACAAACAGCATTTTGATGTAGGTGTTGCTACTTTTCAGATGTGTGAGGGCAGTGGAGATGGCATCCTCTGTGGATCTGTTGGCTCAGAATGCAAACTGGTGAAGCTCCAAGCAGGCTGGGATATTGTCTTTGTTGTGAAGGAGACCCAGTTTCTCAAAGCACCTCATCAGAATTGGGGTGGTCTTTTAGACTAGACACTGCAGACTTTTTAGGCACAGGGACGATGGTGGCTGTCTTTAAGCAGGTGGGAACACTCTCCTGTGACAGTGATATGTTAAAGATTCTTTTTAGAATTTTAGTGTCCAGTCGCCACTGTGGTAGTTCTGAAGAGATTGCATTTTTTAGTAATTGTGTTTATTTTCAATATATTTTTGTTACAAACACATTGGCACTAACATCCTACAATCGCAACACACAACAAGAAAACATAGAGGCAACAGACTAAGAGCCCAACCCCCCGTCCACCTCTGCCCAGCATCCTTCTTGATAATGTCCAGTCTCTGGAAAATAAGTTGGATGATCTTGAGGACTGAATTTCAATGGGTCATAAGGGACTGACTGGCCTGCTGGTGCCAGATCAATTAATACAGTATGCCTAACCGAGTCCTTCTCTGTTTTTCGTGTGGACAGAAGTCTGGTAAATCCAAGGGTGGAGGGGTTTGCTTCATGATTAACAACAACTTGTGCATTCCCAAGGACATAAAGACTCTTTCCCATTCCTGCTCGTCAAACCTGGAGCATCTGTCAATCTCATGCCATCCATTCTACCTTCCCCGGGAGTTCAGCTCAGTTACCACAGCAGTCTACATACCACCACAAGTGGACACTGACATAGCACTATTGGATAACTAAAAAAGTTATGCCTAACTTCCATCAACACATTATGTGTGCCACCAGAGGGAAACAAACTCTGGACCACTGCTATACACCAAGAGGCAACAAGGCTGTTTCTCTCCCTCCATTTGGCAAATCAGATCATGCTGCCATTTTCCTGCTGCCAGAGTATAAACAGAATTGCACGGGAAGTGGTCGTCATGAGAGACGTTTAGCGGTGGTCTGACCAATCAGAGCCCACGCTACAGGATGCCCTGAGTGACACTGACTGGGACATGTTCCAGTCCAGTTTCAGAGACGTCAGAGAGTTTACAGATGTTGTTACAGGCTTCATAGCAACACTAGCCGACACCATCATACCCACATTAAGGGTTAGGTCCTTTCCTAATCAAAAACCATAGGTTGACAGATCCATCCACAATGCTTTGATGCAATGCTGCCTACAATTCAGGCTTTGTATCCGGCAACATGGATGAGTACAAGGTGGCGTCCTACAGACTGAGAAGCGTGGTGAAGGATGCTAAGAGAAAGTACACAGACAAAGTGGAGTCGCAGGAGCATCGCAACATCAGACGCCTATGGCAGGGGCTAACCAATTAACAGGGCAGCCCCCCCTCAACTGTGAGTGCCGACGCCTCCCTAGTCAATGATCTGAACTCATTCTATGCACGGTTTGAGGCTGGCAACACCACCACTAGATCAGCGGCTAATAACATTTTTAGCAAGTGTGGATGGAGTGAGTTCAACCACTGGGGATGAGTATACACTCTGTGACTGAGCACAACATGAGGAGGGCTCTGACTCGTGTGAACACCAGGAAATCTGCAAGTCCAGATGGCATATTGAAGTCCTGTGCTAATCAGCTAGCTCCAGTGTTCACCACAATATTAAACCTCTCTCATTTTGACAGCCAGAAGGGGGGCTATGTGAGACGATTCATCGTTTACAATTCAGCTTTCAATACCATAATCCCCACCAGACTTGTGGTAAGCTGATGAAACTGGGAGTGAACACCCCCCTGTGTTGATACCATTGACCATCATATGCTATTACAGAGAATGGAACATTTAAACAGGCATTAAAGGCACCACACTAAGCTGATTTAAGTCCTATTTATTAGATTGATATCAGTTTGTACATGTTAACGATGAATCCTCTATGCACACCAAAGTTAGTCACGGAGTTCCACAAGGTTCTGTGCTTGGACCAATTCTATTCACCTTATACTGTATATGCTTCCTTGAGGAAATATTATTAGGAAGCACTCCATAAATGTTCATCGTTATGCAGACGACACCCAATTATATTGATCTAATAAGCCAGATGAAACCAGCTTCAAGCATGCCTTCAGGACATAAATACCTGGATGACCTGAAATTTTCTGATGTTAAACTCAGACAAAACTGAAGTTATCTAAAGACATAGTTACTCTAGATGGCATTGCCCTGGTCTCCAGTGTCACCGAAAGGAAACTTGGAGTTATCTTTGACGCGGATATGTCCTTTAACTCCCACATAAAACAAACTTCAAGGACTGCCTTTTTTCACCTGCATAACATTGTAAAATTCAGGCACATCCTGTCTCAAAAAGATGCAGAAAAACAAGTCCATGCATTTGTTACTTCTAGGCTGGATTATTGCAAATCCCTATTATCAGGCTGCCCCAATAAGTCCCTTAAGACTCTCCAGTTGATCCAGAATGCTGCGACATGTGTACTGACATGAAAAGAACCAGGAAAAGAGATCATATTTTTCCCACATTTGCTTCTCTACACTGGCTCCCTGTAAAATCCAGAACAGAATTTAAAATCCTTCTCCTCACCTACAAAGCCCTTAATGGACAGACACCATCATATCTTAAAGAGCTCATATCATACTCATATCATACTGTTACCCTGTCACTGCACTCCCAAAATGCAGGGTTCCTTGTGGTTCCTAGAGACAGGAAAGAGAGAGAAATAAATAGAGTAAGGTCTAGACCTGCTCTATATGAAAAAGTGCCCTGAGATAACTTTGTTATGACTTGGCACTATATAAATAAAACTGAACTGAATTGTGTCTCTGGATCTTGGACTTCCTGACCGCCAGGCCCCAGGATAACAGCCTACTCATGCATGTTCGGCTGAATGCACTACTGGAACTACACTCCCCTCCCTGCAGGACTTTTACAACAAGAGATGCAGAACCAGAGCCTATAGGATCATGAAGGATCCTCCCCACCCCAACAAACAGTTCCAGCTGTTGCGGTCAGGCAAGCGCCTCTGCACATCAAACAGCCAAAACAGAAAGATTGAGACAGAGTTTCTTTCCTCAGGCCATCAGGCTTGTGAACAAAGATTTCACCAGGCCCCCCCCATTAAGTTCCACATACTCATCATCTCATGCACACACATATACAGTAAGTACACATAAACACGACATATATTTAGGGCCCGAGCACCTCGGTGCGAGGACCCTATTGAAACTAAAGGAATTATTAGGGCCCGAGCACCGAGGTCTGAGGACCCTATTGAAACTGAAGGAATTATTAGGGCCCGAGCACCGACCTCGGTGTGAGGACCCTATTGAAACTGCAGGAATTATTAGGGCCCGAGCACCTCGGTGTGAGGACCCTATTGAAACTGAAGGAATTAATTATTATTATTTGCCACAAACAAACAAAAAACAAACAGCTCAAAAACTCATGAAACTTTGCAGAAAATTCAAAAGTGGTGGAAATTTACGTATTATATGGGTTTCGCACGTGTGTGGCAAAATGGCTCAATAGCGCCACCTACAATCCAGCCCCGGCAGCACGTTTCATCTAGATGTACGAAATGTGGGAATCCGGTGTAGAATCCCAAGACCTACAAAAGTCTATTGGAGCTATGCCCTAAACCCAACAGGAAGTCAGCCATTTTGAATTTTTAGGCCATTTTTGTCATTTTTTGTGTTTCTTAAAAATCTATCTCCTCCTAGGGAATTTATTGGATCGAGTTCAATCAATGGCCAATCCCAGCTCGAGGCGTTTGTGAACTAAAGTTATTAAAAGCTTGAGTTTTCGTCGAACGGCGTGGCCGCTACGGGACCGCCATTTTCAGTGTGTCGCCGCCAAACAGGAAGTGCTTATTAAAGGGACTTTACATTGTCCAATCTGCTCCAAACTTCACATATGTCATGACAATAGCGGACTGAAGGCATCTATATGCCAATATTCCATCATAGTCATAGCGCCACCTGTTGACAACAGGAAGTGCAAAGTTTTCTAGTCTGACATAGTGCTCCTAGTGGGTTGAGCAGAACAACCTCAATCTTGGCCAGTTAAGCCTTAAGCAGATGATTATGCTTTACAGTGAGTATTGTGAGTTTTCACTGAAGGGCGTGGCCACTGCGGCGTGGCGAANATTTCTTGCCTCTCTTAAAAATCTATCTCCTCCTGGGGAATTTATCGGATCGACTTCAAACCTGGCCAGAACCACCTCCAGCCCTTTGTGATCAAAAGTTATCAAAAGCTTGAGTTTTCGTCGAACGGCGTGGCCGCTACGGGACCGCCATTTTCAGCGTGTCGCCGCCAAACAGGAAGTGCTTATTAAAGGGACTTTACATTGTCCAATCTGCTCCAAACTTCACNTTTTGAGGGGCTAAAATTGCTCAAAAACTCTTGAAACTTTGCACATGCACCAGAAGTGGTGAAAAATTTGATATTTTATGGGTCTCGCGCATGGGTGTGGCAAAATGGCTCAATAGCGCCACCTACAAATCTTTGAAAAACGAGCCCCTGCGGCACGTTTCACCTAGATGTACGAAATGTGGGAATCAGGTGTAGAATCCCAAGACCTACAAAAAAGTCTATTGGAGCTATGCCCTAAACCCAACAGGAAGTCAGCCATTTTGAATACCATTTGCATTTTTAGGCCATTTTTGTCATTTTTTGTGTTTCTTAAAAATCTATCTCCTCCTAGGGAATTTATCGGATCGCCTTCAAACCTGGCCAATCCCATCTCGAGGCGTTTGTGAACCAAAGTTGTTAAAAGCTTGAGTTTTCCTCACACGGCGTGGCCGCTACGGGACCGCCATTTTCAGTGTGTCGCCGCCAAACAGGAAGTGCTTTTAAAGTGGACTTTACACTGTCCAATCTGCTCCAAACTTCACATGTTACCTGAAAGTACTGGTCTGAAGGCATGTATGTGCCAAAATTCACTGATAGTCATAGCGCCACCTATTGACATCAGGAAATGACAATCTCCACAGCAGACACAGTTTGTGTGTAGGAGCTGAGCTCTGCCATCGGTCAAACATGCAGAGAACACAGAAACTAGTTTTTAGTAATTCATGAAGGGGCGGATGCTGCATGCCCCGACGTGCGAGAGGTGCTCGGGCCCGTCCATCGCTGCTTGCAGCTTTAATTCTTCTTCTTCTTCTTCTTCTCCCCAAAGAATCGCACTTTTGAGGGGCTAAAATTGCTCAAAAAGTCTTGAAACTTTGCACATGCACCAGAAGTGGTGAAAAATTTGATATTTTATGGGTCTCGTGCATGGGTGTGGCAAAATGGCTCAATAGCGCCACCTACAAATCTTTGAAAAACGAGCCCCTGCGGCACGTTTCACCTAGATGTACGAAATGTGGGAATCNTGGACACTTTGGGCCTCATTTTATTGCCGCAAATGCAACGACCAGTGCAAATCTTCAAGTGCCCTTGCCATTTCATGCAGGGCCAGTGGCGCTAACTGCAAAAGGGCTTGGTGAAGCCAAATATACAATGGCTTCAGAAAGTATTCAGACTCCTTCACTTCACTCCTGCACATTTTGTGTTATAGATTTAATTTAAAATCAATTAAATTGTCTTTTTGGCAAGGATTGCTACACACAATAATTGTCATACTTGTGTGTTCTGTTATTATTTTCTTGGTTTTATTTTGTAGGACTGATTTTGCTTTTTGCGTTTTGCTTGACTTCCTGTCTTTGCTTTCCCGCCGTTGTTGATTCTATCACCTGTGTCCAATCACTCACCTGTTGATCATTAGCTCGTCTATGCCTGTGTATATATAGCCCTGGTGTTTTGTTGTCTGATTGCCAGATTGTCTTCGATGTTGTATCAAGCTCTCCAGTGTTCATTCAGGATTGACTTTGTTTTTGGTATCGAACTCTTGCCTGTCCTCGACTACTGTTTTTGCCTGACCCTTGTCTGTACCTTTGCTTCACGTGGATTGGATTATCCTACTAAGTTTGAAGTAAAGTTTTTTTGTTGAGCCTTATACTGCTTCCTGTGTGGTCTTTGCTCTTGGGTCTCTGCTTAAGTCGTCACAATAATCCATGCATAAGTATTGAGACTCTTTGCTATGACATTCCAAATTTAACTGCAAATTTAACTGTAAGGTGCATCCTATTTGCTCAGATCATCCTTGAAATGTCTCTAGAACTTGATTGGAGTCCAACTGTGGCAAATTCAATTGATTGGACATTATGAAGCAAGACACACACCTGTGGTGAAGTGTGGTAAGGTTCCATAATTCACAGTGCTTGTCAAACCAAAAACCATGACATCTTTGGGTTTTTTTTTTTTTTTACACCCTGTGCAGCACTGATGTAGTGTGGCACTATGGTACCAAGCTAAATCACAGTTGGGTGTAGTTACCAGTACAACAGACCACACCTGACCATAACCAGCTGTGATTTTGGGTGTGGTACCTAAGAATCAATGTTTGGTGACTGAAGCACATATGTGATACATATATGGTACAGTATGTGGTCATATGCACATGTGGTTTTCAGAAATTTGATATGTGAAATGTATGGCAGTACATGAGAAAACACATTGTATTTTGTAAGGGACAACACTTTTAATTAACTTATCTCTTACACATATAAAACTACATTTCACATGTGATAAATTCACAAATAAGCCAATCAGGAGGACCTTTAGGGTTCAGTGTCTTGCCCAAGGACACTTCAACATGTGGACAGGAGTAGCTGGGGATCAAACCGCCAACCCTGGAATTAATGGATAACTTGATCTACCTCCTGAGCCACAGCCGCTCTAATATATATAGGAAGCTGGTTAAGTTGTTAAGTTTCAGGTGACCTGGATGTCTTACACCGAAGCATTTTTTGAAGCCTGATCAAGGAGAATAGAGACCAGCAGTAAACACTGTGTATTGCCACCCAATTCTGAACCCCTTCCTAACAAGGTTTGAAACAGCCACCCCCATTTTAATCCACCCAGACCAAGCAGGCTTCATCAAAAACAGACACGTTTCCAATAATACCTGTAGACTCAGTCGGATTATAAGACAATGGGCCCCTGGACACACACCCGTAAAAGTCTTACCTTATGCAACGCATTTTTTCCTGGCTCTGCTTCACGCATCCATCATCTACGATATCATCAAAGTCCAACGTATTGATCAGTTTGCTCTCAATTGCCATGAAAGAAAGTGCCTCAAGGCTTAATAAATGATCTAAGCTGAATTAGTTCATCGCCTAAACTGTCATCTAGGTCAGGCAGGTATGCCAATGCCAGAACAGCATAACTAAGGGGTGGTTCGTGGCTCACCTGTGCCAGCTATATCAAAGAGGAAAGTCTTAAGCCTACTCTTAAATGTGAGGAGGGTGTCTGCCTCACATAGACAAACAGGAAGCTGGTTCCACAGAAGAGGAGCTTGATAGCTGAAGGCTCTGGCTCCCATTCTACTTTTAGAGACTCTAGGAACCACAGGAACCCTGCATTCTGGGAGCGCAGTGCTCTAGTAGGGTAATAGGGTATTATGAGCTCTTTAAGATATGATAGTGCCTAACCATTAAGGGCTTTGTAGGTGATGAGAAGGATTTTAAATTCTATTCTGGATTTTACAGGGAGCCAGTGCAGATAAGCTAATATGTGAGAAACATGATCCCTTTTACTGGTTCTTGTCAGTAAACGTGCCGCAGCATTCTGGATCTACTGGAGAGTTTTAAGGTACTTATTGGGGCAGCCTGATAATAGGGAGTTGCAATAATCCAGCCTAGACGTAACAAATGCATGGACTAGTTTTTGTGCATCTTTTTGAGACAGGATGTGCCTGATTTTTGCAATGTTACATAGGTGAAAAAGGCAATCCTTGAAGTTTGTTTTATGTGGGAGTTAAAGGACAAATCCTGATTAAAGATAACTCTGAGATTCCTTACGGTGGCGCTGGAGGCCAGGGCAATGCCATCTAGAGTAACTATGTCTTTAGATAGTGTGTTTCGGAGCTGTTTGGGACCAAGTACAATAACTTCAGTTTTGTCTGAATTTAGCATCAGAAAATTGCTGGTCATCCAGATTTTTATATCCTTGAGGCATGCTTGAAGTTTAACTAATTGATTGTCAGATAGTCAGAAGACAAAGGCCAGAAAAGGGAAGTACTGAAAGTGGGCGGGGCGGAATAAGGTGAATAGAGTTGAAATGTTGCAGGTGTCCATCCTTTCTACAGAAGCTAACACAGGCTGCTGCCATGTAGTGTAGATGTGCCTGCACTGCCTCTAGTGGCAGGTCTAATGTTCTCTAATGTCAGAGGATTCTTTAGATCCCGCAGCTATATGCTCTCCCTTTCTGATGTCTTCTGTCTACTGCTGATCATTGTTATGTTTCATCCCAGGCCTTCTAGAAATTTCCCCAGTGGAGAGAGGAGTGGTGACTCTGTTTGGAGTGAGGAGCGGCCTCTTCATAGCCATGAGCGACAAAGGGAAACTCTATGGTTCGGTAAGAACTCATCAGGGCTTGCTAATTTGATGACAAGATATGTGAACTGAACTAAAATTGTCAGCATTTTTGCACAGATGTTTTCCACAACCAGTTCACTGATACAGCTGTAAGGTCAAACTGCATCATCTCCATGCTGGAATGTGTCAGGTGAGGGTCACTACTGTAGTATAGGTGGGCTTGTGACAAGCATTCCATCTTTCCATATCTTTATTCTGTAACCTGCAGGTGGCATCAAATGCTCACTGAGGTTTGGAATAAATTCACCCATGTGGTTGATCCAGGAAATGCTGTGAAACTGGCTGCTGTAATCTTCATTGGGTCTTCTTTGAGCCCCTTTCCTGTAAATACATGGAAAAAATAGCTCACCAGGCTCACCTCCCTGAGCCTGAACTTCCCACTTCAACTGGCTGAACCTGAGGGCTCTATTTTGGTGGTGGCACTGTTAGTAGCGCGGTTGGTTGGGTGATTATGTTGACAGGAGTAAACTAAATACCTGTAGGTAATGCACAGCAATTACAAAATAATGCTTAAAAATATAAATATATAATTTTAATGAAACACTCCACGCCCAACCAGTGCATTTCAGGAACATCAGAAAATCAGTCTGTACAGATCTGTAAAGGAATATGAGGGATTCTTACAGTATCAGTTGTCCACAGCTGCTTTGGATGTGTATGTAGGAAAACTCCTCCAGTTCATTAAATCCCTGCAGCCATCTGAAGGCAGCAAGGACACACATGCTGATGAATCTGCATTGCCATTAAACACGGCCGTTCACTGTGTTTATCTTGATTAAATCCCATGAAAATGACACCAGGCTGCTACAAAGTAACCACACACACCTGTACACACATCAGACTGGTCCGTTACAACTGCCTGTCTTCTGCCTGTTTGTGTGGGAGATCATTCATCCTGAGCATTACTGCCTCCTTCCCAACGTTTCTGGCAGAAGTGACGTCTCATGTTTAATTCTTGAAATACATTACGATGCTACTGTGTCACATAAATTACAATATGATGTCATCAGTTATATGAGATAAAGTAGAACTGGGACTGAAATAGCATTGGATTGATGGAGTCATATAAAACTATTATTGTTTCCAAAATAAACAGTGTAGTGGATTGAACAAATTTAATCTAATCTCCACCAAATTTCACCCAGTGAGTGGACTAAGCATGTTGATTATCCCATTTTGCCACAACTTATCTTAAAAGCTGTGAAGATTCCTATATTGTGAAAATCTTCACAAATCAAGTTTGCTATATTGTAACCAAATTTGGTGCATATATATTCACCTACGGTCTATCTGCCTCTACGGGATGCCACAAGTTCAAAAAGGTTATATCTCATGCAAAAGATATTTTTCTGATTTAAATTGTTTTTTCCAGTTTTTACTGAAATTTAAGCAGTCCAAGTCCAGTGAGTAACCTGGCATGGTACAAAGGGAAGTGGGAAAATGCCAGAGGTTAAAAAGTTTAGGTTACCAAAAACTGAAAAATAATGGACATTAAAAGGCCCATTTCAGGGAACAAGTAACATGGTGACATGTTGTGGTTTTTGCAGGTTCGCACAAACAGCAGTAAAAGCTGTCACCTGCAGCCTTTTATCTAAACTGCTCACTGTGCCTGTTTCTCTCTGAATTACGCCTATTTACAACAGGGTATTGCTGCCACCATGAGAAAAACTATTTCCTCAAAGGCTAGCCCTAATGCAGCTGCGGGGAAACAAGGGTGAATAAACTCCTGGTGCATGTCATCAATGTACATGCCCATATATATAATCATGCTATTTTCCACACTTCATAGATCTGGATTTCTTGTCTAAAGTGTTATTGTCCTATTTCATTCATTGCTGGTGTACATGTGTTAATGTACCAGCCAAACTGTACTTGTAGTAACATATGAGTGCCACAAGATGGAGACAGGTACAGGAACCGTGAGAGTCAAGATATTTCCACCACTCTACAAATGCTTCACAATAAAAGCCTAGTAAGGAAATGGAGGGATCTGTCCACTGAACGCCAGATGGCTTTTAGTTGAACAGGATACATGAAGACAGAAACAATAAGGCGTCATACTAAAATATGAGAAAATACTCTTCTCAAATACAGGGAATTAGACTTGAAGGCCTGTCTCTGACATATGCCCATTTGAAGTAAAGGCCTGTACCCTTTGTAGTTGAGCTAAATCAAGGCCTGGCCACTATTAGACTTTGAAGACTTTGAACTGCGCCAGTTCTCTTGTCGTGAAGGGATTTGCACTTGTGGATGGAAGGATGAGGTTTATGGGATTTATATCTTTGCCTTGAAGGACTGTTGACCTAAGACATGTGGATATATTGCTGCATGAGGGATGTATGCCTCCCTTGTGAGATGCTGAAACAGCAGACCAGAGAATGATCAGTGACTTGGTCGGAATGGATGTGAAGCACTGGTTTAACTGGTGGGCTGTGACACGGAGGGTCACTGATGATGAAGCAGATGCTGAAGCATTTTTCAGGGACTGAAGGCGTGCGTAGAGAGCTTGCCTGGATTTGCCAGAGACTGCATGATGGCGATCAGGGTGTTGCCTGCAGGGAGTATCCTGGAACAGCAGATTCAGTTCAGTTTTATTTATATAGTGCCATATCATAACAAAATTATCTCAGGGCACTTTTTCATATAGAGCAGGTCTAGACAGACTCTTTATATTTACAGGGACCCAACAATTCCCACCAAGAGCAGCACTAGGAGACAGTGGCAAGGAAAAACTCCCTTTTAAGAGGCAGAAACCTCGAGCAGAACCAGGTTCTGGGTAGGCGGTCATCTGTCTCCACTGGCAGATGAGGATGGGAGAACATGAGACGAGTAACAGAAGAGACGTTTCTCCTCTTAGGCTGCGGAATCAGACACCAGCTTGTTATGGCCAACAAGAACTGAAAAAGGTAATGTGAATGTGTGCCATTTGCGGAGAAAAAAACAGTTTTTAAACTTTGACTGTAGTTAGATGATTGGTTCACAGAGGTTGTGGCAAAAAGACAGTCAATCTTCATGACTGAACTTACACTAAGCTTCATAATCAAGTGTCAAACTTTGTTTTCATTGTGTAATTACCATTAAAGGTTTCACCTCTTCCTCAATTCATTTTTGATTCCTGATCCAGGGTTACTGATTATCTGACCACCTAACCATTTTTTAATTCATGTACCGCCACAAGACAAGTGCCTGTAAGGATGATATCACAGAGGCAAATAATCGTATAGGCTATGTATTGTCAGACGTAAGCTAATACAGTATATTTGACAGAGTATTGATACTGCAGCAGATTGAAAGGAAACACGGGGAGAATAGTCATCTATCACGAGTGCATGTTCTGTTTGAAAAACTTGGTGGGGAGACAGTTTCTCATTTAATGTGATTCAGTGGTGGAACTAAATTCACTATCAATGTTGCAGCCAGTCATCAGATCACTGTCAAGGGTCACAATCTCAATAAATTGAGACTCTACTATTCACTACTATTGACTAATTGTACAACAATGTGGAAATGTGAACAACAGTGGAAACATAGCAGAACATCATGCAGATCACAATAACAGCAGTAACAGTGCAGCAACACAGATGATGATGATAGCAATGATAACTCCATTGCCCCAGTGCATACTGGTTCATGAGTATCCATATATACTGGGAAAATAGATATAAATATAAGCTGAAAATGCATATGTCATTTTCTTTTTCTAATTTTGACCTTTATAGACAAATCAATGTAACTTCTGTATGGTGGCCTGTGTGAACAAATAAAGACTGATTACAAAGTGCTGGGGGGGGGGGGGGGGGGTGGCATGGTAAACTCAGCATGATGAACATTTCCACAGCACTAATTCTACCAATCCAACAACAGTAATGCCATACGCATTCATCTTTTGCTCTGAATTTCTATTTTCAAAACAGAATGTATTCACATCATTATGCATTAGTTTCATAAAATGCCTCATAGCACTGGTACCACTTACTAACTCAGAGCATTACAGAGTTTACGTCTAACTGACATAGACCTCTAGTGTGCATTGTGACTCTTGTCTGTCATGAACAAAGGTGGAAGTAGCTTGACATGTTGCCTTACAGTCACAATCATGAAATTCTCACATTCAAGAAACTACAATGATTAGTAATAACTTGATAAATGACTGTTTTCTGTTGACCCTCTCTCTTTGTCCTCCTCTTCCTCTCAGGGCCACTACAATGAAGAATGCAAGTTCAAGGAGAATCTCCTGGTCAACAACTATAATGCCTATGAATCAGCTGCCTACCCTGGCATGTACATTGGCCTCAGCAAGACTGGCAAAACCAAGAGAGGCAACCGGGTCACACCCACTATGACCATGACACACTTTCTTCCCCGGATATGAAGTTTGAAGATCAAAACTCTCAACAGTACAGAACAAAGTCAAGTTTACTGTTGGACTACTGATGTTCTCCTTCTACAACTAACACAACGGACGATAGTAGAAAACTGTGCTGCAATTTGAAACGTTTTTGCTCAATTACATGCCAACCAGCACTATAGGCAATGTTTGCATGAACTGTTATTATACACCAACCAGAAAAATGTGAAAATACAACATAAGCAAATGTGTGTCTTCCTCCACAACTCCCTTCCCTATTATTATTTTTGCACATGGAGTATGGGACAAAAAATGTGCTGGATTGAAACAATCAGGTCCATTTGTGATAATCAGTTCAGTCAAATATTGTTCCAGTGGAGATGGTATTATTGTGTCATCACATGGGTCACACATACACTTTCATCTATACATGGTCAGATATTTCAAGCCCCAAATCATCATGTGAAGGACCCTAAAGCCATTAGCTGTCTCAGGTAGCTGAGGTGAGACTTGCAAAGGCAGGGACCTGAATCAGAGTATCCATAATCAGGTCATTTAGAGCTAATAGTGAGACCCTTCATGAGACCTTTCTATATTCAGCACCTTCAGAATCACCTACACAGGAGGTGTTTCAACCCTACTTATCAGCTGTCCATCTCACATGCGTCTGACTGAACAAATATGGTTCTTTTTTATTGATACAGCTGTCTACACAAGCGGCAAAATCATCTCACATTCACTTGTGTTGTATGTGCATAACACCAACGACAAATGTATTTTTAGTGTTTAAGTCTATTTTGTTCAGTTTTATGTGCATAATTACAGTCTATTGAGGGGTCACCAAGGTGACTGAATGCATCCAATTTAGACACTGATCACACCAGATAGTTTATCTGCACATTCTAACGTTCCAGCTAGTTAACTCAATCGCTAACGAGACAATAAGTTCACAGTGTTTATTCAAGAGATGTATTATTAGCATTGACTCCTGTCTACAAGCCTGCTGTGGAGCAGTTATATAAAACTGGATGATGCAACACAGCTAATCAGCTTTGATAGCTTCCTCTGTTTTGGACCCTCCGTCAGCCAGAACTGTTTGCTATTGGTTAAATGTTCAATAAGCATGTCAATGTTCACCAATGTTAAACTTGATGCAAAAGATTTGCACGGATTTACTTCACTCCCCACTCAACTTCACTGTTCAGGGTTACTCCTTTGAAATGAATTCATACTGCCGTTTTAAATGCTAGTGTGACCAGGACTTAAAGCTAACGTGCTACTGAGCTGTTTTCACTATGCAGCAGCCATTGCAGACAAGGTGTAATTCTAATTCTTTTCATCAAGAAGGACTGATCCTGATCAGTGCCCAATTCTAATGTTGGGAATTAGGAAGTTGGTAAAATAGTCTTTTTAAGGAAGGGGCATTTGTTAATGAATTTTTCAATATATTAAAGAAAATACCAGTTGAAAGATTCTGCCAACTTTGACCAGTGCATTGCCACCTAAGTCAGCAAATTGTCAAATAAATCTCTTCCCCTTTATTTGGAGAAGTGACAGGATGCAGAGTGATAAAATCAATAAAAGGCAGGAGGATATGCAAATGTACATCTCAGGGGATATTATATTATTATGATATAATATCAATTTAAAAAGGAGGTTTAATTAAACACAATACTGAATGACAGAATACATATCTACTATAGGAATATCTTAAAATATAGATGCATAATGAAAATAGGTGCATAGTGTACTGTGGATAATTCAAGAGCGTCCAAAACCAAAACACAGCTGGGCTAGCTCTATCTGTCTAGAAAGCTTGAATTCTCTTCAGCCATTGAGGTACTGTAAAACAAGTGTGACTCACTCTGTTCGGCAGCATTTGTGATCCCTGTTCCTAAATTGTGGTTATTCTGTGCAAAGAGATAGTAAAATATTACTGTTCGCACATTTTAGGCTACAAGTGACTGATAGTGAGTGAGAATACCACTTTCATGCAGTATAGTCTCTAGCTGCCTTCATAACGCAAACACTCCACAGCCTAAAACACTAATAGTTAAACTTTTGAACTGACCTCAACAGCCATCCAATGAAGAACAACGTAGGACATCAGCTGGAACAGACAAACCACTTGCATTGCTATGAAGAGAGGATGAAGTTGAGGATGAATAAATTAAGTTCTTTTTGTTGGCTATTTTGCAACCCCTTCATTTTTCATTTGTTCCTCTATGTACGTATGAATTTTAATATACAAATAAAAACAGCAAGGCTTCTGAGAAAACACTCCACAAAGAGACCATATCTCTCCATCCCTTGGCTGGACTTCACTGTCTCGCTACAGAATTCAGTTGAAGATTCTTTAAGTTACTTTTAAATCCCTTTTGTGGTTTGGCTCTGTTACAGTTTGTGATATTAACACCTTATTCTGCACCAAGGCCCTTCAGGTCCAGCAACCAAATGCTGTTTAAAGGTCCACGTCCAGCCATTTTTTTTATTTAGGATATTTCTTTAATTGTATTATGTTGAATTTTATGTTTATTTAATTTTTTGTGTTTGACCATTGAATTTCATTTTTGTTGTATTTAATAGTTTTGCATTTTTATGTTCATAATCTTGCCATTGACTGGCATGAACCAATAATTTACGGCTCTAAATAAATGATTGTCAAAGTTGCTTTGCTTCCATTATTTTTAGGTTAGACACATTTTGGATGTATTTAATAAACTCTATAACGCCATATTCTGGCAGGATTTACAGGTAGATTTTAGGTACCGTGGTACTTCAGCATGGCAGATACCACAGTACTTCAGCTGGTACAAATGGTAGATACTAACACATCTGTGAGGGTACCAGTAGCACTGAATTTGACTGTTGCCTTTTGACTTTATTTTAACTTTGTTTCACAGTTTCATTGAATACAAAAATGCCCAGAGGAATAAAAAAAAACTACAAAAAATCAATAATCTTCTACAACTGCCTTGGCTGTGAGATTCAATTCAATTCAGTTTTATTTATATAGCGCCATATCATAACAAAGTTATCTCAGGGCACTTTTTCATATAGAGCAGGTCTAGACCGACTCTTTATATTTACAGAGACCCAACAATTCCCACCATGAGCAAGCACTAGGAGACAGTGGCAAGGAAAAACTCCCTTTAACAGGCAGAAACCTCGAGCAGAACCAGAACCAGGCTCTGGGTGGGCAGTCATCTGCCTCGACCGGTTGGGTTGAGAGAGAGAGAGAGAGAGAGAGAGAGAGAGAGAAGGAGGAAAGATAACATAGTAGTACAGCACAGTACACTTCTACATATAGATGTAAAGTAATAGCAGTGGTAATGGTATTGATTTTAATATTAATACAAATAATACTAATAGCAATATTATAATAGTAATACTAATAATAAGAGCAATAACAATAACAATAACAATAACTGTTGAGCAGGAACACGGGGGCAGCAGGTGGCCTGCAACCATAGATCCAGACTCTATAGCTCCGCAACCACAGATCCAGACTCCACAGTTCCAGAGGCAGAAACACTCTAAGAAAGCAACAGAAGGAGAGAGAGAGGAGAGAGAAAGGGAAGAATTCAGGTTAGTAACAAGCATTAATGGGATAAGAGTGTGTACAGATGGAGAGGGAGAGGAGGAGAGAGGAGCTCAGTGCATCATGGGAAGTCTCCCGGCAGTCTAGGCATATAGCAGCATTACTAAGGGGTGGCTCAGGACTCACCTGAGTCAGCCTTACTATAAGCTTTATCAAAAAGGAAAGTCATCCTCCTGAACACAAACTGGGAGCTGGTTCCACAGAAGAGGAGCTTGATAGCTGAAGGCTCTGGCTCCCATTCTACTTTTAGAGATTCTAGAAACCACAAGGAACCCTGCATTCTGGGAGTGCAGTGCTCTAGTGGGATAATAGGGTACTATGAGCTCTTTAAGATATGATGGTGCCTGACCATTAAGGGCTTTGTAGGTGAGGTGAAGGATTTTAAATTCTATTCTGGATTTTACATGGAGTCAGTGTAGAGAAGCTAATATGGGAGAAATATGACCCCTTTCCTGGTTCTTGTCAGTATTCTGATGAGATGAACAGTCTTGGTTTTCACTTTAGCTATATTAATATTTTGCCACACAGCCCTTTTTGGTACGATTCCTGTGGGAGAGGAGCTGGAGCAGGCTGTAGAATTAACATGGAGGTTCTGTTCCCCTATTTGTTTGTCAGAATAAATGGAGGTCAACCATAAAGAGATCCACAGCGTCTTTGTTGCAGACCAAGTACAATGTAGGAGAAGCCCACCAGTTACAATTAGAAGAACATGTTCGCAATGTTGTGAACTCACATTATATCGCTTGTCAAATTACATGACACAATTATTGTAGTTCTGCTTTCTGTTAAAGTAAAATAATGGTGCTCTTTGGAGTTATCATCATTAATAACCAGCATCCTCTGGTAGGCTGTGTTCAATACTGATATACACAGATCAGCCATAACTGTGACATCCCATTTGGTGCTTTAGATTCTGTTCGTGCTTTATTTTGTAACTGTTCTTTTGTGTGTTTATGTTCTTGTTTTACTTCCTGGCTTTGTGTCTTTCCTGCCTGTTTTTCTGGTCCCACCTGTGTGTAATTAGTCATGTTATCCCTGTAAGCCTATCTGCTTCCTTTGTGTATATATACCTGTGTTCCACCCCTCTCTAGCTGCCAGTTCGTCTAAGTACCCATGTGTCTAGTGTTCCAGCAATCATTCTTCCCGTGTGTAGATTTCCCTGTGTATGACCTTGCTCGTGTTTTCGGATTACGTCTTTGCCTACTCCCTACTGGACTTGTTTGCTTTCGTGGACTGATCTTTGTGTACCGAACCTCTTGGCAAGTAAAAACTATTTTGATTATACATCTGACTCTGGGTTGTGCATTTGAGTCCTTTCCCTGGGTTGTGGTAGACTCAAGTCGTTACAATAACATTATGACCACCTGCCTACCTAATATTGTGTAGGTCCCCCTTTTGCCACCAAAACAGTCCTGACCCGTTGAGGCATGGACTCCGCTAGACCTCTGAAGGTGTGCTGTGGTATCTGGCATCAAGATGTTAGCAGCAGATCCTTTAAGTCCTGTAAGTTGCGAGGTGGGGCCTCCATGGATCGGACTTGTTTGTCCAGCACATCCCACAGATGCTCGATTGGATTGAGATCAGGGGAATTTGGAGGCCAAGTCAACACCTTGAACTCATTGTGGTGTTCCTCAAACCATTCCTGAACCATTTTTGCAGTGTGGCAGGGCGCATTATCCTGCTGAAAGAGGCCACTGCCATTAGGGAATACCGTTTCCATGAAGGGGTGTACTTGGTCTGCAGCAATGTTTAGGTAGGTGGTATGTGTCAAAGTAACATCCACATGAATGGCAGGACCCAAGGTTTCCCAGCAGAACATTGCCCAAAGCATCACACTGCCTCCGCCGGCTTGCCTTCTTCCCATAGTGCATCCTGGTGCCATGTCTTCCCCAGGTAAGCGACGCACACGCACCCGGCCATCCACATGATGTAAAAGAAAACGTGATTCATCAGACCAGGCCACCTTCTTCCATTGCTCCGTGGTCCAGTTCTGATGCTCACGTGCCCATTGTAGGCGCTTTCGGCGGTGGACAGGGGTCAGCATGGGCACCCTGACCGGTCTGCGGCTACGCAGCCCCATATGCAACAAACTGCGATTCACTGTGTGTTCTGACACCTTTCTATCAGAACCAGCATTACCTTTTTCAGCAATTTGAGCTACAGTTGCTCTTCTGTTGGATCGGGCCACACGGGCCAGCCATCGCTGCCCACGCGCATCACTGAGCTTTGGCCGCCCATGACCCTGTCGCCGGTTCACCGGTTTTCCTTCCTTGGACCACTTTTGGTAGGTACTGACCACTGCAGACCGGGAACACCCCACAAGAGCTTCAGTTTTGGAGATGCTCTGACCCATTCGTCTAGCCATCACAATTTGGCCCTTGTCAAAGTCGCTCACATCCTTACGCTTGCCCATTTTTCCTGCTTCCAACACATCAACTTCGAGGACAAAATGTTCACTTGCTGCCTAATATATCCCANGTGATTCATCAGACCAGGCCACCTTCTTCCATTGCTCCGTGGTCCAGTTCTGATGCTCACGTGCCCATTGTAGGCGCTTTCGGCGATGGACAGGGGTCAGCATGGGCACCCTGACCGGTCTGCGGCTACGCAGCCCCATATGCAACAAACTGCGATGCACTGTGTGTTCTGACACCCTTCTATCAGAACCAGCATTACCTTTTTCAGCAATTTGAACTACAGTTGCTCTTCTGTTGGATCGGGCCACACGGGCCAGCCAACGCTGTCCACGCGCATCACTGAGCCATGGCCCTGTTGCCGGTTCACCGGTTTTCCTTCCTTGATAGGTACTGACCACTGCAGACTGGGAACATCCCACAAGAGCTTCAGTTTTGGAGATGCTCTGACCCAGTCGTCTAGCCATCACAATTTGGCCCTTGTCAAAGTCGCTCACATCCTTATGCTTGCCCATTTTTCCTGCTTCCAACACATCAACTTCAAGGACAAAATGTTTACTTGCTGCCTAATATATCCCACCCACTGACAGGTGCCATTGTAATGAGATAATCAATGTTCTTCACTTCATCTGTCAGTGGTCATCATGTTATGGCTGATCGGTGTATAGGTCCCATTAGCTACTTTGTGATGGGGGAAACAATAAATCATGTAAGGGAAGGATGGATGGAATCAAATAGAAACCTGGGGTGAGAAAGAACAAAGACTTTACCCTTCTCTACCAAAAAAGGACAGCTTTCTCTCAGCCAATAAAAAGGGAAGAAAAGAAATCACAGTACTCTAAATATGGAATTTTGGTCATGTTACAACAGGTTGTCAAATGTTATACCCTATAGTTTGGTGGTTTTAAGAGTTAATGGGTAAAAACACATTGTTCTGCTGCAGTAGGCTACAATGGAGTCTGACGTTGATCAGAGAGCATCCTCCTGGCCTCGAAAAGATGGTTTGTTTTTTTATTATAAAAAGGACTTGGGGCATGTAGCTATGGAGGATATTCTTGGTCATAATTCACATTAAAATAGAAAATGAAGAGAGATAAAATTAAAAAAGATTATTATTTTACTACACACACAACGGCCGGGGCGCAGAGACTCCTTATGGACAGCAGGGGGAGCCAGCTGCTATAGAGCACAGTGCAATGAAAATGGACAAAATGGAGAAAGTACAGTAAGCAGGGTCGGAGGGAGTACTGTTTACTGTGTACTGTTTATAAAGTAATGGCTTCATTTTGATGAAAACGATCAAACATTTCTGTCCATGTGGCCAGAAGCAGCCAGCTCCCCCTACTGTCCATAAGGTGTCTCTGCACTTAGGCCGTTTCAAACCTCCCTCCAGCATTTGGGCCACGCCTCCTCATTTAAATACAGCTTGAAAAGCCAAAAGCCAAATGGAAAATGGGAAACATCAAACATCAAATATAAAATGTGAAACGCCAAATGGAAAATGGAAAAGATGAAATTTAAAATGCCAAATGGTAAAGTGCAAATGAAAAATAAATAATTTTGTTTTTTCTATTTAAGCTTTTACATTTTCAATTTGCTTTTTCAATTTTTTATTTGGACTTTTAATTTTAATTATGGCGTGATTATTCCTAGTAGTGTAGTAAAATAATAATCTTTTTAATTTTATCTCCCCTCATTTTCTATGTGGACTTTTAATTTGAATTATGACCAAGAATATCCTCTATATGTAGCTTCATGATATAACCGTGACCATGAGCCATTAGGTGGGCAAATTCAGTCAAGTGTGGGGGTTTATCCGCCAGCAAGTGGCGCTGCTGAGCCGTCTCTGTGATAATCTTATTTTGTGTTTAGTAGAGGATCATCTTCTGCTAAAGCAGATACAAATACGTGCTGGTAGAAATCATGGCTCATGATTGGGCTGCTCTAAAAAAAAAAAAACTGGTAACGTAATAACGTCTCTCTCTCTCTCTCTCTCTCTCTCTCTCTCTCTCTCTCTCTCTCTCTCTCTGTGTGTGTGTGTGTGAGGCTCGAGACAGCTCCAGCCAGACAGACGCCAGCAGAGTTAGAGGAGCGCGAGCCCCCTCAGCTCTGTAACCACTGACTATCTGTTCTGTCTTCTGACTGCAGGCTTAACGCTGCACGCGCTGTGTCTCCAGACAAGCAGAGAAGCAGCACCCCGGACACGGAGGACCGGACCAAATCTACCGGAGTCAACTTAGAAGAAATAGTGGACTAATGGATTATTTTTTATATCTGGATAACTGGAGCCAATAAGCCCCGCAGGGCCAACTCACTGAAAACCAAATCTCCCGCTGTACATCTTGAAGTGGCAGCGCGATCCCAGAGGGATCAAGAAGGAGCCCTGAGCTTCACTGAGGAATGTATGTGTCGGCACCGGAGCAGCATTTAGGGGACATTATCATCTTGTACAGTCATAGCCAGCGCCAGTTCTCCCTTCAATGCTGTCATCCGAACCCTGACCTGCTGCTGTGATCCCTTTCCACAGAGGGTTGGTGGAGTTTAGAAACTCACCAATGTTACTCTGTGGGTTGAGGAAGTTTGTGTTTGGAATATGCTGCCACTCATGACAAGTCATTTTTTGTTTTCTGTAACTAATCCAATAAGATTTTCTGTAAAACAGTGAGTGAGTGAACAGTGAGTGTCAGAGCTGCTTCAGAGTTGTTCTGTATAACATGACTGGTCTGGTTAAATTGTGGTTTTGCTCCTGAAGAGTTGCCATCCTGTTCATGTGCTGTTCCCATTATTTTGTCCAGCAGCTGCAGCTCCACTGCAGCCTGTCTGTGCTCAGTGTGTGTATCAGTGTGGGTTACTCACAGTGCTGCTATGCAGACTGACTGGAGCCACGCTCAGACAGCTCGACTGTAACCCCGATTCTTTCTGAGGCTTAGGCCTGGACTGCACAGAAAGAACCCTTTACAGCTGAGGAAAAGCTCTCTGCTAGGCTCGATCCAGAGGGACAACTCGTGCGGAATAGCAGATGTTACACAGCTTTGTGTACTAATGTGGATTATTCAGGATGCTGCTATGCAGACAGAGTGGAGCCACAGAAAACCTGCTGGTGAAGTTAAAGTAACACACATGGCTGTGCAGCTTCTGTTAGTGCAGTTGAACAGCTTGTGTTACACAGTTGGCAGCTGAAGGTTTGTCAGAAAGGTAGGGGTTTTTTGCAGGGTTTAGATTGTGTACTATTGAACAAAACTAATACTGGTAAAGTATGTGTACATTCTAAATGGGAAAGTTTCACATAGACTGGGACCAAACGTTTTGTCAGAGTTCCCTTTGACGTCTTTTCAGTAATGAAGCAAATGTTTCCAGCAGGTGAAGGTTTAGAAAGATGACACTCACATAGTGAGTGAAACATTTTGTTGGACAGTTTGGAAGGCTTTGCAGTCGATACAAGTTGTTCAGTTGCACTTACATTCGGCATAGTTGAAAGTTGATTTGTTGTTAAAATTGATTTCACTTTTGCTTGTTAGTTGCACTAATTGTTGGAAAATGAAGAACCCTCATCCACTCAGTAATACCTGGACTAGTTCCATTAACAAGGGCCCAATACAGATCTCTGTGCCAGGCACTAACAAGAAGTTCAAGAGGAAGTCCCGGGAGCCTAAAAGGCTTTTCAGCAACCCTGAGCCTGAGAGGATTAAAACCTACCCAGCTGACATCTCAGATGTGGACTCGGTAGATGACACCCAGACAGAGGTGTGTAATGTCAGCAGGTTGGCTCCACTACAGAGACAGCTGATGATGTCACAGGAGGCCATGGCCAGCACTACAGGGATTCTGTCAGGACTGCCAGAAGGCAGCGTGGCTCCAGCTCAGAGTGGTGCCATAGACATGAGGATTGGCATTAACGTGCCAGCCATCACTTCCAAACTGTCCCAGTTACCTGCCTCTCCATTCTCTAACCCAGAGATCTCCCACTGGCCCACAGCCATCTCCCAGCCTCTGTCCAACAGACTCAAGCTGGGCCTCCGCTCCACTTTCCCTCTGTCGACATCAACCAGCAGCAGTCACAGCCACTCACCCAGCCACCAGGCCTTCTCCCTGGAGCCCTCTCTGTCAGGTCAGACTGCAGCTCTGCCTGTCTCCAGAGCCCCCCAGACCTCCCAGTGTCACGAACTCGTGGAGCCCCAGGTCCAGTCACCTAAGGTGAATGTGTATCACGAAAAAGAAAAAGATTTACCTATGAAATATCTATGTATTTAAATGAGAGATTATTAATTAGATCAATGAATCAATTAGTCACTCGACTGAAAATTAAGCAGCAACAATTGTGATAATTGATTAATGGTTTATTAAGTCCCAAACATTGACTTGTTCCAGTTTCTCCAATGTGAGGATTTTCTGCTTTTCTCTGTTTTATATCATTGTAAACTGAATATATATATTATATTTCAAACAAAACAAGAAAACATCACCTCTGGGACTATGTGCTCACCATTCCCTCACATCTTATAGACAAAGTGGATTAATGGATTAATTGAAAGAAGAATAGATTGATAGACAATAGATTAATCAGAAATGAAAATACTTGTTAGTTGCTGTGCATCTGTAATTAAGTGCAGCTTACCTCTTTTCAAGCTAATTTATCTTCTGTATGTGTTGTGCTAATTAGGGATGGGCAATACTATATTAATCAATACTTTTCAAAGTGGCATTCATTGATACCAAATGAATAGCTTTTGATCTGCCCATCCTCAAAACTAAGGTGCTGTTCTGTAATAGAAATATAGACTGTTCAATCACTGTTAAACTGCACATGAGAGTGAATGGGCTTTCGTATGCTGATTGTCTGATTCTGGTGACCTATCAAAAACATGTAACAGCCAATATGATTGAAAACCAACAGACGTGTGTATCCATGTTCATTGGAGCATCTGTATTCAGGTCTAGAATCCTGGTTCCATGGTGACTGAACAGTCTAACTTCTCTCATTCTGCTTCGGGCAGTATGATGCCTCCTTGTTTCCTGTATGAACCTACTGCAAAAAAATCTGTTGTAACCAATTGTTTCCTCTTCTACTAAGTTCAAAAATCGTATTTTCTTAAAGTAAACAAATATCTGCCAGTAAGACATTTCTAACAAAATGACAAAACAAAATGGGAAAGAGCACTGGAACATTGAGACTTAATTACTGGTTCAAACACATGTGCTTGCAATACGTAGCATATAGATATAATTATATATTAATAATACTATATAATTAATAAATAATATCATAAGAAAAATACATTTGAATCAAAGTTTCTTCATTATTGACTGTAGTTCAGTTCACATGATCCAAAGGTCGATTATGGTGAGGTGTTAACCGGGGTTAGGTCAGAATGATGAAATGCTGCCTTCTGGATCTGACAGGGCCTGGGTTGACCGTGTTGACATGAGTTTCCACTACAGCCTCACAGCAGGGGATCGCCTGATAGATGCTGATAGATGCTTGCAGGGCTGACCACAGCCAACCCGCGACGGTGTCCCCAGTCTGTGCAGCTGTGTGTCTGTGCTGGAACCTAGACACAAAGCTCTGTATTAAGCTGCTCTCAGTACTTTTGTAACTTTTACCTGAATGTCTGTGGTTTGGAGATTAGTTTCTCTCCTGTGTTCCTGTTGCTACTTTCACCTCAGCCTTATTGTACTGTTTACTGGTGGCTTTCAGCCGGATCAGAGCTGTGTGAAGTTACTGCTGATGAAACCCAACCTGAGCCTGTCTTGTCTTCTGTCTCAGGAGTCTCCCAGGAAGCGGGTTGGGTTAAGTGCTGATGGACCTGGGCGTCTTCCAGAGGTCAAAGCCATCCAGCAGACCAGGAGGCTTCTAGCCAACGCCCGAGAGAGGACCCGAGTCCACACCATCAGTGCTGCGTTCGAGGCCCTGAGGAAGCAGGTCAGTCTCAGTGTCTACACTGAAAACACACTGACAACAATGTACAGTACAAGCTCAAACATACATCAACAACATACATACTGTACACATAAACACGGCTCAGAATCACATACAAGCTGTTTTTGGCAACAACAGCGTTCTACACTGCAGGAAATAAAACAAGATGTCCCTTCACTTTCATTATACAACAGTCCGTTTCATCCACAGTCTGTAACTGAACAGTTCACTTAGTTTCTCATTTCAAGCACTGTGTAATAGACCAACATCAGGATAGCCACATGCAGTGCAGCAGTATCGACCAGCGCAAAAGAAAGATTTTGTTAAAATCCGATATAAAGAGTCGATGTAGACCTGCTCTATATGAGAAAGTGCCCTGAGATAACTTTGTTATGATATGGCGCTATATAAATAAAATTTGAATTGAATTGATTGAAAACATAACGCTGTTGTGTTGTCAGCTGATTGCACCAGTTTACTACAGTGAAACAAGAGGCCATTGAATTACACAAGCTAGTGAACCAGGCTAGGTTGGACTTAGTGAGAGACCATAGAGTGAGAAACAGTCAGGATCAGACTTTTTAGAGCTTATCTCCTGCCTCTACTTTCCCCTCTGCTTGAAGCATAAGGCTGGATTTTTTTGTACCTCATCAATTAGCAGTCTTACATAAGAGAGCAAAAAACCTCACACATCTTTTGCCACCAACTGACAGAAACATGATAGAGCCATACTGTTGCAATGGGTAACATATGTTCCTTCATTGATAGTTCCTTTCAGCTTCTCAAACTACCAAAGGAGTGTAAACACAGAACTGAGCATGCTCAGTGACCTCTGACACCGCAGTACTGAACTGTATATACATGTGATTTTATGTGAAGCACACTGAATGCGAGGGTGTGGTTGTACTGACAGGTTTCATCCTTCTCCTTGTTTCCATTCCAGTGAATTGACAGTGTGCCAATCAAACATGTAAAATGATCCTCTGCCCCTCCCCGTCCATTTCCTTCTCTCTCCAGGTGCCATGTTACTCCTATGGGCAGAAGCTCTCCAAGCTGGCGATACTACGTATAGCCTGCAACTACATCCTGTCTCTGGCTCAGTTGGCTGAGCTGGACTACAGTTCAGACCACAGCAGTCTGAGCTTCTCTCAGTGTGTGGAACAGTGTACCAGGACCCTGCAGGCTGAGGGCAGGAGCAAGAAGAGGAAGGTGAGGCTGGTGAACTCAACACTTCCTCCATGTTTACCTGTTGTCTTGATAAATTCAGAATAATGTATGTCCACAGCACCAATTCCATCAGTACAACAACAGAGTCATGTCATACTCACCACTCTGCTAAGAACTCTTTTTAACACAAATACTGTTTTTACTCACTCATCAATTCCAATCAGTTTTACTTTGCCATCCTCTTGTTTGCTGTTAAGCTACTATCTGTAAAAACATGTAAAATGTGAAACTCCTGTACAGATGTTTTACATTAAAAGCCTTCCAACAGCTTATAGGGAAATAATCTTCTCCTTTCCTTTTAGGCTTTTAATGTGAAACATGTGCAGGAAGTGCTGAGCTTCATTGACAGTAGCTTAACAGTGCATGAAAGAACAGAGAACAAAAAAAGAAGTGATTGGAAGGAAGCTTAATGTTAAACATTATACTGTTGTTGAAATGAAGCAGTGGCGGTTCCTGTATGTTTCATGAATATGCACGGAATCTATTGTGAATGTCATTTTGTCATAATTTCTGTATCATAGTAATCATAATTTCTGAGGGAGAAGAGGACGATGATGACAGATCAATTGTTGAATTCATCCAGTTCAGTTCTATTTCTTATTTTCTAAAAACATTATCTCTCATTTTGCATCAAAGATCACTTAACAAAGAACACTGGTGTTCATGATAAAAGTAAAGACTTAAAAATGAACAAAAACAATAAAAACTTGAATAAAACATGTGGTTCCTCCCACAGGTTCACAGTTTTTAATGTCTTAAAACAATAGTCAGGAGCCCATATGAACATTGAAACAGGTTTTGCTTGCTGTAATTATTCCTCCAGTTCATACTGGCCATTAAATGATCCTGTCCTAATGTGTTTTCAATGGAAGTGATGGGGGACAAAATCCACCGTCCTTGTTGAGCTGATCTCTGATAAATGACTGGCTCTGACTGACTCTACTGTAGGAAACAGACTGAACTGAATACATAACTTAGTGTAGAATGTGATGACAATCTTCAGTATTCTGTATTCCATCACATTTATTTAGCTGACGCTTTTATCCAAAGCAACTTACAATAGGTGCATTCAACCATGTGGATACAATCCAAAAATTACCATGCAAGTATCAACTTCATGTAATCTGCTGAACTGCTTCAAGTGCTACATTTAGAAACAATAAGAGAGAGAGAAAGAGACTGCCAAGGTGCAGTCTCTCATTCCCTATGGTGTAACAGCAGCACTGTGGCAGCCTGCTAGCTGCTGTCAATCAAACACAGACAGGGACACGCCCCCACAAAAAGGAACATTTCTGATATTCCCCCAGAGACCTTTTTTATTATTATCTTTTTATTATCTTATTTACAATACATAAAAAAACGGTTATAAAAAAACTGGTTGACATTATTTTTGACTACAGAAAAACGACTAAATGTGATTTCAGTTGGACTATTTGGCAAGACCATGACCCAAAGGGCCCACTGAACACATTCAACACCCTTGTGGTAATAAAATAAATATATTTCAAAGCGAGTAAGCAAGTAACTAAGGATGAAAAGGTTTTCATTTCTGAGACAGTCACTGTACAGTTTCACACTAATGCAGTCATGTTGCTCTGTTAAGCTTAGGCTTTTTCCCTGCTTGCTTGCTGTTTCTCTGTGTGTGTGTGTGTGTGTGTGTGTGTGTGTGTGTGTGTTCTCAAAGTCCCAGACACCAGATGTTTAGAGTGGAGGGGAAGTGGAGCTGGCGCCATGAAGGGCAGAGGGCAGCGAGAAGGCACGCGAACTGAAACCACACACACTCCACACACACATACACACACACACACTTGGCACATTCCCCAGCAGCCTCTCCAACACATTCCCCCACTCTGCCTTTCCAGACCATCTGCTCCAACATACTTTGAAACAAGGAGGGGAAAAAACAGCCATCATCAGCCTGTCAGACAGCAGCAGCTGTCTGACAGGCTGATGGTGGAAAGAGACAGAGAGAGAGAGAGAGAGAGAGAGAGGAAGAGGGGTGTGTGTGTGTGTCGGGGGGGTGGGGGTCTGGCAAGTTTGAAATGTTTTGTTTTTTTCTCAGAGCCACTGAGTCTGTGTGCACAGTTAGCAGGAAAAAGGACATTTTTTGCTTTATTGTGATATTGCACCACCATAGGGTTAGGGTTATAACCTGAATGGAGAAAAGAATGTTGTCAATGTCAATACTAAGACTTTAATCTGCAGTTGTAGCTACTACTACAACTACAACATGTAGTTGTACTACAACAGCAGCGGTGGAAGAAATATATATTTTACCTAAACCTGCAGCGTAGATCCTTTGTCTCCTCCTTCTGGCAGTAATAGTAATTACACAAACACTGTCAATGCGTGATCATGACGTATACCTACAGGGGAACTCGCTCAAATTTCTATTATTTAGGTAGAGTAAATATAATACCTACATAGCCTATTCCAAATATTTTACAAAGACAGGCAGTAAGGCCACATCCTGTCTGCCCTCAATACCTGCTCTTCTGTCAGCCTCTCCAACAAGGAAAAGCTACAGCAATGGTTATCCCTGTTTGTGTCTTTATTTTTTAACTGTAATCTTTCCTCTGAACACCTTGTTTCTTTTTTATCTGGAACATCAGATTTTCTTTTTTCTTGGACGGTTCTTAGGTTTTTCCTCCATACTCCTAGTAGTACTCCTATAGCTACTCCGTCGCTAGGGTTTTTCCCTCAGCTGAATCATGTGACCATCAAGCATTTTGAACTTCTGTTGACGCAACTCTCTCTCTGCATGGCTCTGGTTTTAATACCGGTGCTCCAGCGCAGGAATGTCGCCACACACACATTTAAAAACTCCGGTATACTGCGAAATACAGAGACATTTACCTGCCAGTGATGGGCTTCATCAGTATTGTGTGAACCCGTCTGGCGACGGGTGGAATGTGACGGATGTTCATTTATATGTAAAAGTCCTGCACTCCAGCTAAAAAGAGGAACTCCACACTAAATGATTTTTTTGCACTGTACACATAATCTCATGGATTATTGTTGGCACATGATGTTAATCCAGGTGATTTTTCCAACATTACACATACTGTGTGTAAAAACAGCATTTTCTGCTCACAATTAGCTTGTATGTGTCTGCTTAGATTTGAAAGTTCAAGGCAAGACTATATAGGTATATTTCGTACGTTGAATAAAGAATATGTGCAAATAGACAGATGGATAATCCCTCACAGACACACACAGTGGAGAGCCTCTCACAGCAGAGCCGCTAGCCCAGCTACACCACAGGTAGCCACACCGTAACTCTCTCAAAAGGACTGTCAAAGCTCTACCTTAACAGTGCTGAGCTGTGGTGTGGGACAGTAACACAGAGAGGGAATTTCATATTAAACAGACTGTAACTTTGGTTGACATCCTCTCGATTTGTCTAACTCAGACTGCTGAAGCCTCATATTAACTGCACATAATATATTTTTGCACAGAACAAAGACTGGATGTTGTCCGCAATCACTTCTGTTTCTGTCATCATTGTCCTCTTCTCCCTCAGAAATTATGATTATTATGATGATGATAATTATGACAACCTTGAAAAAATGTATCCTTTAAAGCTGCTCCAATCAATATTTATATATTAACAGTGGGTCAAATGAATATGTGTAATGTCAAAGCTGCTGTTCGTACTGACAGATCCACAGAGAATTATCACCAGTTCTGCAGCTCCCTTCAGGTCTGTGGTGCGTTTTAGCATCTTTCCACTTATTGTTTTGGTTTTTGTGGCCCACAACTTAACTGATTTGGTTCCATCTGAGTGTTCTCATCAACCTTATTTCCAGCAGCAGCAGCATCTCTTTTGAGAGAATAAGCTGTAAAAAGCAGCTATCCACTACCTGCTCAGCAGCAAACAGCAGACACAGTTAGAGACTAGCTGGTGAACACAGTGGAGCATTTAGCAGCTAAAGAGACGGATATTTCCCTCAGGAGTTGGTGGAGACCAAAAACAGAGCTAACACAGAGAGAATACTGGACTTAGATTAATCAGGTGACACAAACACCACTCCACATGATAATAATGTTGCTCTGTATCTGCTGGATGTGTTAATAGGTTAGTCAGTAAGTTCTGTTTATAGTTTGTTTACTGTCAGTCGCAGTAAACAAAGTGGATATGTCTCCTTGCGCTCTGCGCAGGTTGAGATCTTATGTAAACAAAGTCACGTGTGTCGTGTAGGCTACATGTGCGTCCCAGCTATAAATACCACGTGGTAGCCTACGCTCGGCCTCTTTGATCTTCTCGCTGTTAGCCTGGTGTTTACCGCTGGTTAATCGCTCTGTAGATTTGTGTTTTGGTTCTGTATTTTGCAGGTCCAAGGGACATTCTGTGTTATTTGGTGTTTGTCATCCTGCCTGTGACTTACGGTCGGAGTGCAACTTGTTGCCCTCTAAGGCTGTGTTTGACAGGCTATCCTGCCTCTCAGGTTTTCGAGCGTCCTTGTCTTTGTGCTGGCTCGCTCACCAGCTACACTGACTGTCATAAACAGTCTGTTGTGTTAGTTAATTTCCTCCTATTTGGCTAGATGTTCCAGCCGCTTCCAGTGGTTAGCCCACAGCTCTCGTCTGTTTTTTCTAGCCTAGACTGTTAATTTACCTTAAAGGCTAGCTGGAGGTTCCAATCAGCCACAGTTCTTGGTTGGATTACCTGGCTACATAGCAATTCAGGTGAACAGGCTAGCAGTAGGTTGGATTAGCCTGACTGGCTAACCATTTCTTTGCTTAGCTGCATTTGTGTGTTACGTTTAATAGAAGTTCTGATTCGCGTCCTGTGGCCTTGTCACAGCTCTTGCTCAGATTTCCTATCCTGACCCCCTATCTGACTAGAAGATGCTGATGTGTACCTCTTGTGGCACTCAACTTCAGGTTGAGGATGGCCATGAGTTGTGCCCCAAGTGTCTGGGTGTGGGCCACCTTAGAGAAGCCTTGTCTGATCCATGCATTAACTGCAGTACTCTACCACAGGTGGAAGGCCTCATGTTTGGGGATGACCTTCCACCCTCTGGACGGACTCATAGAAGCTCTGGCTCCCACAGACAGCGGGAGAAGCGCAGAGGCAGGCCACAGGAGGAGCGCAGAAGCCCAGCACGCGAGAAGGCGAAGGAGCAAGCTCCCTCTCGCCAGGAGATGGAGGCTTTACGTGCTGAAATAAAGCAGCTTAAAGCATTGGTGTGGGTGCCACCTCCCCCGCCCACCCCTCAGGTAGCTACCTGGGATTTGGGTGAAGATGGGGATGATGTCATGTCAACAAGGGCTTCAAACTCCCAGTTTCAAGGCCACGAGGGTGTGTTTAGCCCCAGGGAGGACCCATTCCCCGAGCTGTCATTTCAGGGGGCTAACCCTGCAAGTGTGGAAGCTAAGGATGGATCAGAGACTTCCCTCAGGAGCTCTGTAGGCACTGAGCCGGGGGAGGGACCCTGCCCACTGCGAGCAACACTGCATGCAGCCCTGGCTAAGGTTGGGCTGGATGACGCACCAGCAGCTCATCTGGTGGGAAACCCATTTTTTCAACGAGAAAAAGAAGAAAGTTCCTTTGCTGTGCCTTTCAAGGTCGAGCGTATTAGTTTGCCGTCTTTCCGTTCGGCCTGTCCTTGGCTCCTCACATTTTTACCAGATGCATGAGGGCAGCCTTAATGCCACTAGGTCTGAGGGGAGTAAAGATTCTCCCTTCCACCTGCTACAGTCTTTCCATCTTGGGGCAAGTCTGAGGGTTCAGACATGGCTCAGACTACTGGGGATGCTAACTGCAGCCTTGGCGATCACACCTCTAGGGCTGCTGCATCTACATCCCCTGCAAAGATGGTACAACAGCCTCCACATGGACCTGCGTTTACACAGGTGGGTCAAGGTCAGAGTAACTCACGAGTGCCTGGTTCATCTCCGTCAGTGGAGGGACCGCACATTTATGCTGTATGGTGTCCCTCTCGGCTCAGTTCCAGGGAGGCGAGAGGTGGTGACAACAGATGCCTCACCTCATAGTTGGGGGGCGGTGTGGCAGAAGAGGTCAGTCCAGGGGCTATGGAGCCCTCAGTGGAGAGGACAGCACATCAACGTCCTAGAACTCCGGACTGTCTACTTAGCGCTGAAGCACTTCTTGCCCTTTCTCAAGGGCAAGCACATGCTCATTCGGTCAGACAACACCTCAGCTGTGTTTCATATCAACCATTAAGGTCACTGAAGTCCCTAAGAGAAGCCCAGAGACTGTGGAAATGGGCTCATCCACAATTGGCCTCCTTGATGGCAATGCACCTCCCGGGCAGAGCAAACATGGTGGCAGATTACCTCTCACGCCAGAGGCTGCCCCCTGGGGAATGGAGCTTGCACCCTCAGGTGGTGCAAAATATTTGGGATTGGTATGGGGAAGCCCAGGTAGACCTGTTTGCCTCAGAGGGTTTGAACTCATTGTCCTCTGTGGTTTTCCTTGGCGGAGACCAGTGCCCCACTTGGGATGGAGGCTCTCGCCAATGCCTGGCCGAGCGGTCTTCCTTATGCATTCCCCCCAATCCCCTTGATAGCACTCACACTTCACAGGGTGAGACAGTCGCATCACAGAGTCCTCCTAGTGGCCCCCAAGTGGCCATCAAGGATATGGTTCTCCACACTTAGCCTGTTGGACGGAGATCCTTGGCAGTTTCCAGTAAGGACGGACCTCCTGTCCCAACTGGACGGGAGGGTTTGGCATCCATCTCAGAGCCTCCTTCAGCTCTGGGTATGGACATTGAGGGGGATCGGCCACTCCTAATAGACCTTTATCCCTCAATTTGCGAGACCTTATAGAGTGCAAGGGCTCCTTCCACAAGGATGGTGTATAGAAACTGTTGGGCTGTGTTTCGTCATGGTGCAGGGACAGGGGGTTAGACCCAGTCTCCTGTCCTTTGCAGGACATACTGCGGTATTTGCAGTATCTTTTCGAAGCCGGCCGGGCTGCTTCAACCTTAAAGGTTCATGTGGCAGCTATATCTGTAAACCATGGCCACATTGATGGAACACAGTTTCTACGGGGTGCCAGGAGGCTACACCCCCCCGGGGTAAAGCATGCGGCAGCATGGGACCTGTCGCTGGTCCTACAAGCCCTGAGGAAGACACCCTTTGAACCAATGGCAGGGGTGACCCTGAGAAATATGTCGATGAAAACTGCTTTTCTTCTGGCAATCATGACAGCCAAGCGTGTGAGTGAACTCCACGTACTTTCGATTAATTCGATGTGCTTTTGATGGAAGGCAGATGGTTATGGGGTGACATTGTGGCCAAATATAACCTTCCTACCAAAGGTCTTGTCCCCTAGTCATATTAATCAGGCCATAGAGCTTGAGGCAGACCATTCTCCCCCATTTGGATCTGATTTGGAGGAAATGGCCAATTTGTTGTGTCCAGTTCGGGCATTGCAGCTGTACATTGCAGCAACGCAGAGCTTTAGGCGCTCGGAGCAGTTGTCTGCTACAGTGGGAAAAACAAGGGACGGGCACTTTCTAAACAAAGGCTCTCCCACTGGGTTGTTGAGACAATCAAACAGGCTTATGAGGTAGCAGGTAAGCCTGCCCCCTCAGATGTAATCTGTCATTCCACCAGGGGGATGGCCATGTCCTGGGCGGCAATGCGGGGGGTGCCACTGTCGGAGGTCTGTGAGGCAGCATCCTGGACAGCACCTTGCACCTTCTCAAGATTTTATCGCCTTAACGTTGCTTCTGGATCCACACTAGCATCTGCTATTCTTCCATTAACAGCTGCAGTTGATCAGTAGGTGGGTGTCTGTTCCTTGTGACACTTCTGGTATGACCCATCCACTTTGTTTACTGCCGCTGGCAGTCAGGAAGGAATGAAACAGAACGGAAGTTACGATGGTAACTATGGTTCTGAATTCCTGGATGACTGCCAGTCATGCCGGTCACTCTGAACCTTTTTTGGGCTAAAAGATTCCGAGAGGCCGAGTGTAGGCTACCACGTGGTATTTATAGCCGGGACGCCAATGTAGCCTACATGTCATGCACGTGACTTTGTTTACATAAGACCTCGACCTGCGCAGAGTCATCCAGGAATTCACAGAACCATAGTTACCTTCGTAACTTCCGTTTGCTAACACGTATGCCACAATGACTTTTTTCCAATGATTTTTTACAACCTAGCAACTCAAAGGGTTTCCCTATTAATGGGCAATGATGAATGTATAAAACCGTAATAAATGATTTAATAAATATTATTTAAGCATTTAGTTACTACTAATAAACCCTTCATGGCTTATTCAAAAGTGGATGTATCAAAAAGTCTGATTTTTATCTGGTTGAGATGGAGCTCATTTAAACTACTTTATTTACTATACTATTGCTGAAGTAGCAGACAATGTCAAAGCCAGCAGAGTGGATTAGAGTGAACACTGTCCTGGTGGCTCACTGTGCTCAGGTAAGCACACAAAAGTGTGTAAACACATCCTAATTACAGTGTGGGATGTGAAGATTCACCAACAGTTTAAACCAGGAGCTGTCAAAACTGTCACTTTGGACTCTTTTAACAGACTCCTTCCTGTGTGTTTCAGGAGTGAAGCTGGTAGCAGTGGACAGGTCCAGCACATAAACCTGGGATGCAGGACATTGGGAGGACAATGACGAGATGGGGATCAGAGAAAAGTCGAGGAGATGGATAAACAGGAGAGTGAACAGGATGATTTCTGCATTCGTGTCATGAGTTGCTCTCACCATACATGAGCAGATAAACTAACATCAATACTTATCTGAGATGGAGAGTTCTGTATGTCCGGGCCCATGGACAACAACAACCTGATGTAGGAACTAATAGCTTCAGCACACAGAATCCATCAGCAATAATCTCCACTTAACTATGCATACAGCTGCACACATTACATTACTGTTGTCTGGTCCATACCATGTTGAAGTATGTACTTCCTGGCAACACTCACTTCTGAGCTGGCAGAATCATCATCAGCATGCCGCTCGTCTGGTGGCAGCTCAACAAACATCACTTTAATGAGGATAAAACATCAGACTGCAGATACAGTTCAAGCAGCTCATTCATTCAGCCATTTTTAATGTTAACATTTGTTTTATAGTTTATAAGCCTGTTCTATTTTGAAATATGCCAATTATGTTTATTCACTACCAATAAAAAGATTTGAAAAATCATTGTCCAACTGTGATTTTTCACAACCAATACGCTGATACAATAGACCTACTATACTTTGTTGTGGCATTAATGTTAATGCTCTTAGAGAGAGATACAAACAGTTATGATCAGCAGAAATATTAAAGGAGCACTAAAGTGATTCAGTATTGCCCCTCTATAAAGTCAGGGGACTTGTGAGAGAAAGATTTTAAAAATAATGGCCAAATATGTGCAGGGGTGAGATATGCCACACATTTCCAGATTCTAGATCTGTGCAAGCACTCTTATTACACTACAACACTAACCACAGAGGTGGCTGATTTATCTTGGTGATGCTTTCATGCTAATGTCTCGATATAATCATGTGGGAATAGTTTATTGATGGGAAAATGCTACACCGCATCTTCAGCCCTCATGGAGGAGTTTCATTGCGTACAGGAGCAAGAATAAAGAGAGCACAATGGATGTAAGAAGTCTTGTATTAATGGACTTGCTTACTTTATCTGCTCTTTATGTGCTAAAATGGCAGCTTTGGTGCCCCCTGGTGGTTCTATGCAACCACATAGTACGCATATAGCAAGAAAGAGTCTGGCGTCCTGTACGGAGATACTGTAGGTCTGAGGTGTGTGCACAGCTTAGCACACAGGCTGGAACTCCTGGCCCTGCAGATCCATGAGAAACACACTCAGGTGATCTGAATTCTTTTGGCTGTGTGGGCGTGTTCAGACTGTGCTTGATTGACATTACCCTCACTCTCCTGTTTTGTGCCACCTACTGGGGCAGGACAAATGTATTATTTGTATGTGGAGTCCGATGAGCTCACATAATGCCCAGCCTAGCTCTGCTCAACTACAACCTGAGCATAACCAGACACAGTGAGTGAAACCACCTGTGAGGATGTGCAGGACCTTTAATAAACACACTTTATTAAAGCTTTATTAGAGCTACTGGCCTCTACTCATCAAGCTATAGTAGTAATGTACAAGCATCATTTTGGACTGAAGTGAAAGATGATGAAAAGTGAATGATAATCCTCTACTTTTACTCCTACTGACACGTGTAAGAGTGGAAGACAGATATGAGAGGGCTCCAGAGGGCTCTGGATCTGGTTAAGAGGAGCATAGCCTGCAGTACAGAGGGACAGGTGAGAACACACCTTCACAAACCATGTTGCACCATTTTTTCCTACTTTCCTCAGGATGTAGATGACAAGAGTGAAGTTGCCATTGATTCTCTTTGCAATCTCTTTCCATGTTTCCCTTAATCCGGTACTAAACTGCCTTTTTATTTATTTACCCCATGAATTCTAACAAATATTTATAACAACTGTGTATAGTCACCCAAAAGCAAACCCTGCCATTGCCACTAGCACTATATTTGATGTAGTACAAATACATAACTTATAGTACAAATATGTAACTTGTCCAACCAGGCAGAAGAAGACATTAGATCTCTGCTATGGTACAGTTAAGGGAGCATATAAATCAATTCCCCAAACTCCCTTAGGTTCTGCAGACCACAATTGTGTGCTCCTTCTCCCCACATATAAATCTGTCTTAAAGAGAGAAAAAATCCAGACCAAAGAGGTTAATATCTGGTCTGAGGAATCCACTGATTGTCTTCAGGGCTGTTTTGACTGCACTGACTGAGAGATGTTCAGACTCTTGCAAGGACATTGATGAACTCACTGATGTAATCTGTTCTTATGATACTTTCTGTGAGGGTATGATTATTCCTACCAAAAAGATTAAAGTTTACCCAATTACTAAACCTTGGATGTCTAAAGCAGTTAAGTCTAGTTTACAGAAGAAGAGGCTGTCCTTCAGTCATGGAGGAGCTTCTGAAATAGATGCAGCCAAAAGGGAGGTGAAAGCAGAAATCCTACGGGCTAAACAAAGATTAATGTAGAGAGTAAACTGGCGGAGAAGAATCTTACCTCAGCCTGGTCTGGAAAGCAATTGTAGGTTTACAGCAAAGTAAGAATAGAAGCAACATTACTGCAGATGGCTTCAGGTCAAATAGAGAATTTGCCAATGCACTTAATACATTCTATGTAAGATTTGATTGGTTTGACTTTAGAGAGAGGGACTTAGATGTAAACTCAAAGATAACCAACATTTTGTCTTGGAGAAAATAGAAAGAGCCCTGATCCTGACAATATCAGTGGGAAATTACTGAAGTCTTGTGCAAGGCAACTAAGTTACATCTTCTGTGATATTTTTAATATGTCTTTGAATCTACAATGTGTATCCAACCTGTGGAAGCAGGCTGTGATTATCCCTGTTCCTAAAGGCAGCAGCCCCAAAGCTTTTAATGACTTCAGGCCAGTCGCTCTTACTTCTCTTGTTATGAAAACCTTTGAAAAGCTTGTGAAGACAGAGCTTTTAAGGGAAACCGGGCCCTATGCAATTTGCCTATAGGGCACACAGGGGAGTTGAAGATGCACTCACCTTGACGATGCACTTAACTTAACCTTTTACTGAAATACCTGGAGGGGAATAAAACCCATGCTAGATAGTTATTTGACTTTTCCTCAGCCTTTAACACCATCCATCCCCATATTTTAGCCACGAGGCTGACAGAGCACTTTGGGTTAGGTCACAATCTGGTTGCCTGGATTTTGGATTTCCTGATAAACAGAACACAAAGAGTGAAAGTAAAAAGCGTTTTATCAGATTCATTATGTTTATCTACTGGCTCACCCCAGGGTTGTGTTCTCTCACCTTTACTTTACATTTTGTACACAAACATGTGCCAAAGTCAGCATGAGAACAGGACCATATTGAAATTTGCTGACAATACAGTCATTGTGAGTCTGCTACATGATAATGAGTCCAGCCATGGTCCAGTCATTGATGAGTTTGTCACTTGGTGTGATGAATCTTTCTTGGAGCTAAACATATCCAAAACAAAGGATATGATCATAGACTTCAGAACTCATCCTTCAACTTATGATACTACGATCATTAAAGACCAGGCTGTGTAGAAAGCTACAAATATCTTGGAACAGTCATAGACTCTAAATTGACTTTTGAGAAGGACTGTGAGGTAGTTTGTAAAAAGGGACATCAGCATCTGTTTTGGCTCAGGAAACTGGCCCCTTTTCGCATTGATAAAACCATGATGATGCTTTTTTATCGTGCTTTTATTGAATCTATCTTGTCTTTTTCCCTTGTGTCACGGTTTGGTAATCTGTCTCTGCAAAACAAAAAATCTAAATCAAATTGTCAAGTGGGCTAGTAAGCTGATAGGTTGAGTTGTGACTCACCTATCAGTACCCCACACAGTTGCAGAGTAAGGTGAGCTCTATCCTTCATGACAGCTCACACCATTTACATAGCGAATTCCAGCTCCTTTGCTCCGGCCGTCGGTTTGTGGCCTCTAGGTGAAGAACAAAACAGTACAGAAATAGTTTTGTACCAGCAGCCACTGCAATACTGAACAAAGCTAGCATGATATGACGCACCCTGCCCATGTATGGCACTTTAAGCTTTGCTTCTAAACACACCCATACTCTCACTTTCTCATGACCTTCTTAGCAGCTCTTATACTTTTATGTATTGTTGTCTTGTGATTCTGTTTCACTGTAATGTCTTGTTTTTGACTCTGGTTTGCTGAAACTCATGTCTGCACAACAAATTTACCCTTGGGTACTTATAAAGAAACCTTGACCTTGACCCTTTTACTGTATGTTTCCTCTCATGTACCAGCAGCAGACTTTCCTCCTTCCTACCATTTGGTTTTCTTTTGGTTTCCCTTTCAGCAAATGTCCTATGATTTAAACTGCTATTTCTATGATGGAGGACACTTTGACATGTTAACTGGAAATATTCACACGTACAAAAGGAACTTCAAAAAAACAATAAATTATGCTTTTGCAGAATAACATCACTGACATTATGTAAGGGCTCTTTGAAAGAATAAACAATGGTGCAGATGCAAGTTAAATCCTTGTGTCTGATTGGCTATTCCTGCTCAGAGCGTACATGTGAATAATGACACAGATCACTTAAAGGTTACTGTTTCATTGTGATGTAATTCATTGTGACTGAGTCAATTTGACGGCCCTGATCATAGAACTGTTGGAAGGCACATTCTTTTTTACTTTGATGTTGTCCTGCATTCAGTCTTCATGCTAACTTGAACCCATTCTGACGTCTCCTTACTGACTGCTATCATCCCTCTTATCTGACTGTGGGTAAAACATCTCCCAAAATGTCCCATTGATCATGCCACTGGACACTATGTTGGCTTCAGAGTGTTTAATCATTACTCTTAACGATGTCTCCTTATTGAAAGCACAGAAGAAGTTCAGTCCAATGTCCCGTCCACTCCTTCTCTTCCAGGCTTAAAAACACTCCTCCACATCATTTCCAGAGGAAAAGGTCCCTTTGGATCTGGACTGGAAGTGGAACTTATCAGCGGACCACACAGATGTCCAGTATACAGAATTTGGCTCTACAGGTGGGGCAGGGGACTCTGCTGGACAACCAGGTCTCAGGTCTTTGCTGGTCTTGGCGGCTGGCGAACCATCGACCCAGACAAGACAGACACCACATTGGTCTGCAGAAACACTGCTGGCACTCTGACTCATTATCAGCTCCTGTAACACACAGCAGTCACCGAGTCAGAGGCACAGTCACATGGACACACACACACACACACACACACACACACTCTGTTACCTTCTACATGGCAGAGTCTGATCAGCTTGGTGCTGGCTGGAACCTGCATACAGCCGATACAGGGCTCCAGCTCCTGTGTATGGAGAGAGAACATGGTTCTGATTCATTCTGCAGGAGTTTCTCAGCACAGCAGTGCTCAGCATGAACACACAAACACAAGGGTACCTGTCCACTGGGGAGTGTGTACAGCTGATTGAGGTCCACCTGAGCTTTGAATGTTTCCAGGAAGAGTTCACTGATGGTTTGGTGGATCACTACATTGGCAGAGTTTCTGATGGGAGCATGGAGCTTCTCCCTGAGCTCTGCGTACTCTGTCGAGTTGAGTCTGGAGACAGTGGAGATGTGACTTGGCTTTTTGGGACACAGCATACGCTGTAGACCAAAACTGGTCTAAAAACACACACACACACACACACACACACACACACACACACACAGGTACCTGATATCAAAGGGTTTGACAGCAGGGTTGATGCTGTCCACTCTCAGGGTCAAGATCTGTGCGGGGGAGGCTGATTCTGGACTCAGCTGGTGCTGTCTAGACTCTGTCACTGTCACATGACATTCATTCTGTAAGGCCATGTAGACTTGGTAGGTGGTCACCTGGAGAGAGACAAAGAGTAGGAAATGGGACACAATCACCCTAATGAAGAAGAGTTTCATTTGAATGGACTCATACTGCTCAGTACCCCGCTGTGTGTGCGGTCTTTCAGTTCCATGTTGCATTACTTGAACATTCCATCATTTAAAATGTAGCATGATGCCTGATAGTGCCTGATAAACATGCGTCACAGGTGGCACTGACACTGACTCAAGTGTGGTTTCACAGTAAGTAGAAGAAGGACCTGTTATGGAGCCTTAAAGCTGCATGACATATCATCACTTTATTTCCACATGCAGCAGACACAGAGAAACACTAGCATTTATCTGGAGCCATGTTTGTGTTAAATATTCACTCTCCTCACTATTCATGCACCAAAACGATCATCTAAAAGAGGCTAAAGAGGGAGTGCAGAGTTGGTGATAATTCTCTGTGGGTTCATCAATAAGAGCAGCTTCCACAACATTACATAGTCATTTGAACTATTGTTGATATACAACATATTGATTAATGCGGCTTTAATTGGACTTTCCTGCCCTGGTTACAGTTTTTCTCTGAACGGGATCTGTCCTTGTACCAGGCAACATCTAACTATTTCCACTGATTATTTTCTGGAAAAAAGGTAAAAAGAGTAAATACAATGTACTAACTCAAAAAAGTGGAAACGTTACTCTCAAGTTAGGAGGGCTCCGAGTCAGATTTAGGAAGCAGACTGTAAGTTCTTCAATGGGGGGTTGTGTTACTGTGGGCTTGGTTGCTGGAAGCCAGAACCCAGGATACTCTTGGTGAGAGGCTGACGATCCACCTGGGCTGTGCTGTCTCCATCACAGGGCTGACAGACAAAAACTTTCTCACTTGGATTTACACCTACAGAAGCTAACAGAGAGAGAGTGCTACCCACTGCAGGGATAGACGCTAATATTTTCAAGCACTGGCCCCACCAAGCCCCTAGATTTGGTGGCCAAAGTACATTTTAGGTGGCCCAAATGTAAAGTTATACATACAGAAACAATACAGAAAAGACAATTTAACGCAACTTAACACAGCCTTCCTTAACTGTGACACTTCAACAAATGAAAAGACATTAACGGAATGAAAATATATTTTTATAATAATTTATTTGAAAACTACATACATCTCACAGTCTCTTAGTTCGGAATCGGGATGTTTGAGGAACTGTAACATTGCTTAGGCAAAGACAAAGTATATCAAGTATAGGGATAAAACTTGGTGGCCACAGGGGGCCACCTACATGGAGTATTTGGTGGCCACAAACTAACTTTTTGTGGCCACGGGCCATAGGGCCATGGTTAATGTCGAACCCTGCACTGATCCCCACTGCAAATCTTCCATTATACACAAATGTGTTTTCATTTACACCAGGGGGGTCCACACGTTTCATGCCAAGGGCCACATGGATAGAAAAGTCTATAGTCTAGGGCCCTGAGCCTCAACACTTTGTGCTGCACACTTGGATTTGCACTAAACTGATTCTATCACTCAGCAGTGAATATCCCTTCTGATTGGACCAGTGATGCTGGGCCGTGGACTGAAGAGCTGCTGGCAGGTCAGGTGTATGTATGTAGAGCCAAATAAACTGAGCATGGAGCCTCATCTGGGGAAATGTTTCCGTCAGGAAAGCCAGAGGCTCCCGCTGATTAAGTGCTCTTGATGGGATGAGATCCAGTAGCTGTGCTTGGCTCTGTGCAGACTGCCTAACTTTACTGAACACCAGGGATGCCATTCCATTCTGCTCACCTGTTATGACCGGAGAGCCATTGGTCCTAAGTCAACACAACTTCTCCCACAGGAGGTTGACTTCATTGATGCCATCTGGCAAGCAATCTACACATATGGTGATAATGACACCTAGCGCTCTCAATGAGAACCGCATTTTAAATCTAAGTTTTTCTTTAATATAACTCACGGCCATATAAATGAAGGTGTCAGGCAGCAAGGGGCCATAGTTTGGACATCCCTAATTTACACCAAACACAGATGACAGGTTTCTTACTCACCTTTAACACCCAGCTGTCAGTAACAATAACTCTGGCTCCAGGGGCCCCTGTAGCAAACTTATCTATGCGTCTGAACTCAGTGTTGATGCTGGTTGCCACGGAGCCCCAGCTGGAGTAAGGAGGCTGTACGTGGGCTTGCAGGCTCCGACTGATTGGATGGTTGTGCCAGCGGTGGCGGGACCAGTAGATGACGAGCGTCCAGCTAGCCAACTGGAGGCAGAGAGAGAGGAGGAGAAATGCTCTCCAGCTGTCACTCACCTGGTGAAACACAACAGGAAAGCACGGCTAAGACATTAACCAACATTCAACCACTGCAGTGCAGACAACATCCAGGATGCTCCAGACCCCATCAGGAGGAGGACATGTGCCAGTCCAAGGTCGTACATTTAAATGCTGAGGCAGAAATAAATCATTATGGCACATCACAAAGCCCCCACCGTTTGTTTGGACAGCAATGATATATTTTTTGAACAAATCAATATAATAAATGATTGTTTAAATAAATGATTATTTAAACAGAGTATTACTGTGTATTTACACAGCAGAAGACTCAGATACAGTCACTGTGCAGCCTATAGTTTTCTTCATTCAGTCCACTGCAGAGGTGTTCTGATGTTAGTCACAAATGAAACAGAGGAGGATAAACTCCACAGGAGTCGTGGGTTTGCTTTGTGATGAACAGGTTCAGGTGTGGTTCAGACCAGTCACTGGTGCACTTCAATCTGCACAACATGGAGGAGCTGAAAGTATGTCTGTGCTCCACAGATTGATAGCAAGTCTTTACAGTGAACCATAACAACATTAACTTGTTCCTAAGTGATTGAAGACATAAAAACTGTGTCTGTGATACATTTGCAGGCACTGAGGCTGTGGAGTCTAAAGGAGAAGGTGAGAAACTGGCCCGTCTCCTAAAGCTCTCACTGAGGATTTAGATTTTTGTGAAACTCACTTCCCATAGTTTTTCATTTCTTTTTTCCTGGATTCACTGTGTTTTTGTTTGAAGTAATGTCCAGTATTGTGATGTAGCTGCTCATCCTGTAATTGTGTAGCTATATTTCCTACATTTCCTTTCTTTTCTCTTTTGCTAGCCTGACTTAAAATGACTTGATTACTGAAAAGTTCACCTGAAGTCTCACCATCACCATCAGCATAAAGACAGAACTGTTCTGTACATCCCTTCACAGGTCTAACATTATTTTGGAGATAAGTCAGTAAAAACTATTTATTCAGCCAACAGTTAACTTATAATGCTGATCATTGCAGATAAAAACATACTTTTACCTTGTGAACATATCCCAGGTTTTTTTCTGGAGCAGCGATACACATCCCCATGTAGTAGCCTAGACAGATGGACAATAAGCAAAAGGCACAATATGAACAAACGGGTTTCATCCACTACAGCCCCATGTTAGGCACACGGCAGACCTGCACCACCCTGACCCCATACACACACATGGACCCGGACCCGAACCCGATGTTCAGTGTAGCGCGTGAGGAGTGTTTGTGTTGTAGATTTTATATGTAACAGTGACTGTGTGAATGACGTGCTGACTCTTGGCTAGGTGAAGCGTGTGAGCCCTGTGAATGTCGCCCTCCCAACATGTAGGTGGACAGGACAGGATCACTGTTTACACAGTAAGCTAGCAGAAGGGGTGTACTAACCCTTCCAACAAATTAAGTTTATTAAGTTTATTATCCAACACAGCTTACTGCTGCTGATAAACGGTGTGTGCTAACGTTAGCTAACTTATTGAGTATTTTTCAGTTCGGTGTCGGTAATATGACTTGATTTGGTCTTGATCTGTGTGAATGTTAGGTTTTACCTAAAGGTAGTGCGGAGTGGACCAGCAAAGTAATGCTGGTCCTCCGGACGTGGTACTGTGTGAAGCCCATATCCTCACTTCCCAGCCAGGACGAAAACAGATTCTGTACGGTTAAACCGGCCGAACGGAACTCGTTGGGCGTAAACACGAAGCAGAGAGAGAACACGATGTAGGCCAAAGTGAAAGTTAACTCCGAATTCTCCATACTTTATCTAGGTTCAGTATGCTTCTTTACTTCCTTACTTCCTCAGAAGTTTCTTCTTCTACGCTTCTCTGCCGTCAGACAGGTGTAAAGGTGCGTGATGTGCTGCCATCTACTGCTCTGAAAGTGAACTATTAGCGGCGCGCTCTCCTCCAGTGATCTCATTCAGTCTGGAAAACTAATCAAAAAATGGGTCACAACGTTTTTTCCTTTAAAAAGGAAGACGTGTTTCCTTGTAGTCTAATAAACAAGAAAACCAAAACCAAAAAACAAGTTTTATTTTAGTTTTTCTGTTCTTTTGTTTCGTACTATTTCTCTTCTTCATGGATTCAAAGAAAACGTTTGTAAAGCATTTTTGAAATTGAAAATTAAGGCATATTTCAAGGCATTTGAAAAAAAAATAACTGTTCCTCAAAGCCTTCAGTCGGCTTATTTTGCTTAAATGCTCACCAATTCTCTTGCTACCAGGGCCGCATGACCCTGCTAGGCGGTCCCAGGGCAAAATGAGTTGCTGGGCCCCTATGGACCCCGTTTCTCCCACTGCCTCTGCATATTGTACAGCAGGGTTTCTCAAATGTAGCTATAACTCAAAGGTCTGCATCTACTTTTTATTCAAGGTCAGAGGTCTGGAACAATTGGAAATAACAAAATAACATTTAACATGAACTCAATAACTTTTAAGCAACATACATTCAAGTTCAAGACAGTCAAGATAGTCAAAATACATTTGAGCCTAGTGGAAGAAATGGCATTGTTTTCCTGCAATCAGTTACTGTTCTGTGGATAGCCTACTGATGTTTGAAATGGCTGTGCTTGGTGTCATAGTGATGTTTTACATTACCACTCTTCACAATCCCGACTGTTTCTGTGCAAATCAAACACATGGGTTTTGTGCTGGATTGGAGCAAAATGAACACATATTTGTATGTCCACTCCTTTTTCAATACTCAGTTTTCTTGGTCAACTTTTCTTTTCTTTGTAAATTTCGACTACATCTTCACATCATCAGCGACAGAATGTTGTGCAAAGACAGCCATGCCCTCCACACAGACATATACCAACAGGGAGTACACTAGATGTCTGTCTGATAGTGCTGTAGCTAAATTCAAGGAAATGATTCCATCGACATTTAATTCAATGCCATATCTCAATATAAGAGAGGACTCCTATGCTAACTTCAGTCCCTCCCAAATTGATCATCTTGTTGATAGTGCTGCAGGCTCACTGCAAATGATACTCAACTCTATTGCCCCTCTAAAGAAGAAGATAATAAAACAAAGGAGGTTAGCTCCATGGTATAACCCCCAAACCCGCATATTAAAGCAAACATCGCGAAAACTTGAAAGGAAATGGGGTTCCACCAATCTGGAAGAATCTATCTTAGTCTGGCAAGATAGTCTTAAGACATATAGGAAGCCCTCCGTAATGCCAGAGCAGCCTATTACTCATCATTAATAGAGGAAAATAAGAACAACCCCAGATTTCTGTTTAGCACTGTACCCAGGCTGACAGAGTCACAGCTCTATTGAGCCATGTATTCCTATAGATCTCAGTAGTAACGACTTCAGGAGCTTCTTTAATGATACAATTCTAACTATTAGAGACAAAATTCAGCACCTCCTGCCCTCAGCCAGTATTGACTTATCTTCAAACACAGGGATCTTAGACACAACTGTAAAACCTGATATACATTTAGACTGCTTTTTTCCTATCAACCTTCATCAACTAACTTCAATGATTTATTTATCTAAGCCATCAACGTGTCTCTTAGACCCCGTCCCAACTAGGCTGCTTAAAGAAGTTTTACCCTTAGTTAGCACTTCTTTACTAGATATGATTAATCTGTCCTTGTTAAAAGGTTATGTGCCACAGTCCTTTAAAGTAGCTGTAATTAAACCTCTTCTTAAAAAGCCCACTCTTGATCCAGGGGTTTTATCAAACTATAGACCTATATCTAACCCTCCCTTTCTCTCTAAGATCCTTGAGAAAGCAGTCGCCAATCAGTTGTGTGACTTTCTACACAACAATAAGTTATTTGAGGATTTTCAGTCAGGATTTAGAGCGCATCATAGCACAGAGACAGCTCTGGTGAAAGTTACAAACGACCTTCTAATTGCATCAGATAAAGGACTTGTCTCTGTACTTGTCNCTTAGTAACAACTGTAAAACCTGATATACATTTAGACTGCTTTTCTCCTATCAACCTTCATCAACTAACTTCAATGATTTCTTCATTTAAGCCATCAACGTGTCTCTTAGACCCCGTCCCAACTAGGCTGCTTAAAGAAGTTTTACCCTTAGTTTGCATTTCTTTACTAGATATGATTAATCTGTCCTTGTTAAAAGGTTATGTGCCACAGTCCTTTAAAGTAGCTGTAATTAAACCTCTTCTTAAAAAGCCCACTCTTGATCCAGGGGTTTTATCAAACTATAGACCTATATCTAACCCTCCCTTTCTCTCTAAGATCCTTGAGAAAGCAGTCGCCAATCAGTTGTGTGACTTTCTACACAACAATAAGTTATTTGAGGATTTTCAGTCAGGATTTAGAGCGCATCATAGCACAGAGACAGCTCTGGTGAAAGTTACAAACGACCTTCTAATTGCATCAGATAAAGGACTTGTCTCTGTACTTGTC
>LKNJ01004992.1:0-43638 GCA_002120245.1 Maccullochella peelii | reverse complement strand
AGCCAAAATATCTCCAAACTACTGAAGCTGAGTGACCTTTGTTGTCTTGTGTGGCTTCTTCTTGGCTCCTGGCTTCTGATTGGCTCTTTTAATCTTGGCTTCTGATTGGCTCTTTTAATCCTGGATTGTGATTGGCTCTTCTTCTCCTTTTCATTTATTTATTGAACATTTGTTATATTTATTTTGAGGAAAATTGTATCACAATAATTATCGTTATGCTTTTATCACCCGGCATCCATAAACGTTACAAACTTTCCATCATTCACAAATTCATCAGCATTAAATCTTTTACAATATGTGATATACAATCCCAGTTCCTGCCTTAGGCACTTTTGCCCTCCTAATTAAAACAGCTCATGAATGTAAAGTTTAAGTACTCTCCACAGTGGTAAAAAACAACAACTAAGTTCTGGGTCACTGAGGACAAACATACTGAAATTAAGTCTTTTAGTGTCTGTGCTTTACTATCTCATACATGGTGACTCCAGAGATGAAAGGAAAGCTTTTGTGAGTCGGACCAAGCTGGCAGGAATTGACCCATTCTATTGACCAACATGCTAGTTCACCTTAGCCATTTGAGTGGGACCTTTTGGTGCTGCAATATCAGCAGTTGTGTAACATGGATGAAATTTAAAATTCCTTTCAGATTTTCTCCCACCTTAACATCACTGAAGTAGGCAATAGATGCAATCTTTTTTTATGATTTAAACTCTTATGTTTATATTTTATACACATAAGCATCACACTCATTAACAAGTGATTTCCAGTGACAGAACTCACTCATTAAACAACAGAACAGTCGGTAAACTGGCAAGACAAACAACACAAAAGAAACGGTACTGATCCAAAAATTCTGCAACAACATCATCAACACTCTCTCATTCTACCACCCCCCACACACACCCACGCACACACACACGCACACACTCATTGGTTAATTGCGTTAGACATTTCATTAATGACGGACTGATTGTTTTATTGTGTTGGCTCGTCAAAGAGGCCTGGACGCCCCAGCGGCTGCTGAAGCGTCCGTATTGATAAGCCTTTGTGTAAATGTGTATGTGTGTAGCTGGGTGACAGGGGGTGTATATTGGTGTGAAGGTGTGTACAGGCTGGATGTGTGTAGGCACAGTGTGTGTTTGGCTGCCATGTGTCAACGTGTCATCTTGTGGACCTGTGTGTATTTTGACAGTGTGTGTGTGTCTAAGAGAGATTGTAAGATAGTGTGTGTGTGTGTGTGTGTGTGTGTGTGTGTGTGTGTGTGTCAGAGCTAAATGAGTGAGGCAGTGTGGATACTGTGGAGCTGGTTGATATTGATAACAAGCCCATCCAGACTTGTGTTTTTGGGAATGGGTCATCTAGCACTGACTGAAAGAATGGTGTGTGTGTGTGTGTGTGTGTGTGTGTGTGTGTGTGTGTGTGTGTGTGTGCACGCACTACACATACAGTACAGTATATAATAGTGATGGGGGTAGTATCATACAGAGCGGTAAGGGTAGTGGAAGCCCATGCAGCCGTATTGATAAGGAGTGCTGGGTTATTATGCAGGTCTGTGGTGGGCAGGGGGGGTAATTAACAGGCATTAGGATTGTTGAAGGCCTCGTGTTACCCCAGTGAACACAGCTAACCTGCTGGGATTAGCAAGCAACACTCATTAGTGGAGCACTTTCTCTCTACCAGTATGAAAAGGACGTGTTTTATTAAACAGACTCCCTGACAACTACTATCTTCAGTCATTGGTGCTGCCTATAATTAACAGTTAAACTCCTTCATTTGCATTTACATGTATGTTTTTATACATTTGTTAGTCAGATAATCAGTAATAATGATGTAGATGTATGTTAATAATAACATAGAAAGTAAGTTTAATAATGTAGCCAGTAAGACTGTCATTTACAAAACACAAGACTAAGCGTCTACAGCCATGTTAGCAGCTCTGTGAGGCAGCGCTTAGGCTCAGGGGTACTTTGAGCTAAATGATAATGTCAGCAGTGCTAACATGCTCACTATGATGTTAAAATGCTGAGCAGGTATGAGGTTTACCACGTTCACCATTGTAGTTTAGCGTGTTAGCTTGCAAACATTTGCTAATTAGCAATAAATACAAAGTGCAGCGGAGGCTCATGGGAATGTCTTTAGATTTTAGTAGTATTTAGTATCTAGTCATGAACCAACGTATTGGACAAATTAAAAGTTTGTCTTGATGGTGGTGCTAGATGAACAGTCAAAAAATCATTAGGATTTATCCTCTGGGCCCCATGAATGTCTGTACATAATTTCATGGCAATTCATCCAATAGTTGTTGAGATACAGTTTTTTTTAGTCTGTGGTCCAACCGACAGACTGACATTGCCATTCTTAGAGCCATGTTGCTAGCTAAAAATCAAGCTAGAACAAAAAACAATAATTTGTTCAAATTAATTTAAATCCTAAACAATGTTGTAGAATTGACGTTATTCCGTTAATTCGTGGTGCCTTTACTGACTCACTGACAGCTGACTTCCCATGGCTAAGGTGGAAAAGTATCGAGAGGAAGATCAAGAGAAAAAATAATGCTTACAGAAACAGATTTTAATTGAATACACCTTGGTGTTGTGGTACCTGCTTCAAAGCATTCATGCCATGATGCCACTCACTGTTAAATGTTTTCACTCCACTAGAGAGACCACAATTGAAAAATTATATACAATAGGGCATCAGGGATGTACGTAACCACAATGTCGCCAATTCCAATTCAGACTGGGCCCTTGTTGCTTGTCATCCACGTCTCTATCAGCATAATGGTTGAAACAAATATCATAGTTGGATCAGAGGAGACAAATCTGTTCACTACTTTAGTTGGGAAGCAGTCAATCAAATGCCATGATGTATCAGTTACTTGTGCTCAATGAATTATTAAATCTGGTCATGTCCTCTTAAATATTATCACGTGAAGTTAGTTGATGAAAACACATTGGTTCACATTTTATTTTGCCAAAATTTCAGAAATGCACTTAAAACGTGAAATATTTTGTGTTTCATAGCTTTTTAAGTTTAATCAAGGGGTCATCTTCTTCTGCAGCAGTGGATTTTAGTGTTAGGCCTGTTTATACACATCAAGTACACCTCAGATGACTCCATGAAAACATTTAGATATGTAAGTTGGCCTCAACCCTGCCACAACAACAAATTACCTGTTTGATTTACCTAAAGGTATGCTTACATAAAAGGATATGATGCAACAGGCCATGAAGGGACTAGGATAACACGTGTTTAGCCCTAATACCTGACAAACTAATCCTTGTGTCGGACTTGTTTATAAGTTAATATCTGTGTTGGCTCACTGAGGTCAAATCCTTGCACCATTTCACAATGCGGGTCAACTGAGCTGGTCAGGCTGATAAGAGTCCCATGTGGTGAGAATTGGCCAATGGCACATAGGCAGACTGGACATTGATGGAGTGCTGAGATACGGTGGGTCAGAGTGGCCAAACTGAGGCCCCATAGGACGATAGGAGATAGGATACTGGCTGGACAGACGCTGGACTTTAGACTCTGCAGCCAGCAGGTTAGCCTGTCTGAAGAGTCATGTTTAGGTTGGCGCTTGACCTGGGAGTGAAATGTGACGCTGACCCGACTCCGACCTGGAACATTTGTGTCCAAACCCCAACAGAATCTGATCATGTGTCAGGAGACCAGACCCGAACAACTTGGAAATATCCTTTTTAATTTGGTGTATTCTAACAAAGAAGTGCAACTAGGTTTTCTTCAAAAATATTTGTGAAATCGAGCTCCACCAAAAACCTGAGTCATTAAATAAAAAATTCAGCCTAACCTGACCCAAGCACAACAAGTCAGGTCAGCTCTTGTTGCATCTGGCATCAGTGTCATGCTCTCATGTGCACTGGGGCAAGACAATGAAGAAGTAGGCCTGGTTACAGTGTGACATATACCATGACTGGTAAACAAGGTGTGCTGGCACATGTTTGAAAAACTGATACAAGTGCAAGCACTTGATAAAGTATATAAATTCTTTTTCTGAGTGTACAGACATTGGATCAGTGTTGATCCTAATAAAACAGATACTGTCAGGTCAACTAGTTCCGTAAAACTTTATCACTGTGGGACCTATGTGTTATTCTTTGTAATGTATTGTGCAGAGTGTCATTGCAACCTTGAGCTGTGAATTAAGAGAAACATACCACTTCCTGTGTGACTTTGCCACAACAGCCTTTCCGAGAGCGAAACAATATTTTCAACCGCTATTAGGCTTTTAAGGACTCGCTGTATTAAATTAATATCTCACCGCCTTGCGTCCCTGCTACTTTCTTCCCTCATACCACGCTGCTTCCTGCTCCCTCCACCCCTCCATAACCTCAACCCCCACTACCACCTCTTCCACCCCCACCGGCTGTGGGAAAGCCATTTTATCAGTCTGTCCGTTGTTCTCTGGTGGGGATAGATACAGAGAAGATAGATGAGTGTTTTGACATGGAGAGTGTTAGACAAACACTCTTATCAGGCCCGCCACTTTAGACCGACCCCCCGAAACAGTCGCATGAACCATGGACGAGATGAGGAGGGGGGTGGGAAGTGGGAGGAAAGGAGGAGAGGAGGGGAGGCAGATTTTGTATGTGTTTTGATCAGAGAGAGAGGTGGACAATCATAACAAGAAAGCTTTTCCAGAAGTACACCTTGAGGCTGCTCATGTAACTGAAGCAGCTGGCTTTAATCCCATCCAGTCAGTCACTGGAGTTCCCACTGAAACACTCACTAGTGTTGCTCAAACCTGTTCATTTTTCCTTAGATGTGCAAAGACTTCTCTAAACTACAGACTGATGCTCCTCCTGCACTCAGAGCTGTGTTTTTAAATAGATGGATCAGTCCTCCATGCCTGGCTCTATCTGGGCTGCAGCTTGCTCAGACCACAGCTGTCAGTACCATCCTTCTACAGTTATCACTTTGAGGAAGTACACAAGAAGTTTCCCCTGTTTGAACCAGCTAGGACAGAAAGTGCTCAGCTTGTATCAAACTCCCCCTGCTGTTGAGCTGTTGACAGTTTTTGCTCTATAGTCTGAGCTGCTGCAAGGGTTCAGGTCAAGTTCAAGCCACATGCTGCTTTTTTCTGCTAAATGCTATGGGTCATGTTTCCACCAGTAGGGGGTTTTGAAGGCTGAAACGGATATTTCGATTAGATACCACAGTTTCTACCAATACTCAGTATCTTTAAAAGCTGGCCTATTGATGGCATAATCATTCCAAAAATGACAAAACATCTAAACTCTTCATAAAAGTTTTACAAATACAATTTGATTGGTAAAAGTGAGTTCAGACTGTACATGAAGCAAAAATTAAAAATGATGGGGATGCTTACAAATGTCGATTTTTAAAAAATGGTTTCTTCATCATGTTTGTCATTCATGATGCTGCCTGGATGATACCAGTTTTTGGATGATAAGGTCAATATCGGCACATTAACATGTTTATTGTTTATCCAACCCAAGCCTACAGTTGGCTTATGCTTCCCTGATGTTAACAGCTTCTCTCTTCTCTCCTCCCACCAGATGACCTGGAGTTAAGTGAAGAAGACGATGACAGCAGGGTGGTGGCTGGCAGGGACCTCCATCCAGACACAACGTGGGGCCCCTACCCAGGAATCCTCCAATCAGAGGGCAGCACAGATGATCAGGAGACAGAGGTAAGAGTTCTAATATGTCCACTGTCCAGTCAAATAAATGTACAGTTATTAGGCTACAAGTTGTTGTTGAGCCTCTGAATTTGAGATGTTTCTCTCTGCTTTTGGTGACCTTTTCTTGCATCACAATTCACATCAAGTATTACATGTAAACCACTAGAAGATTAGATGATATTTTTAAGCATATTCATTTATATTATTCTCCATTATGAATCCGGTATGTCTATGTAATGAGAATCTGGTAAGATGCAGAGTTGACATAAATACAAAACAAAATTGTGACGCTGTTGACGAGCTTGAAGTTAAGTCATATTATCTCAAACTCAGCTGATGACAGCACACACTGCACGATGTGTAGGCTGGCCATGTATGATGTCGGTTTATATATTCTAAATTCAGTCATATCTGACAAAACTACTTGGCAAAAGTTTGTATGATTAGGTATTTTAAAACAGATTAAGACTGTCAATTATAGTTTTATTATAACTAGAATATTGTTGAAACCATTTGTTGATTTAATAAATTAGTTGATTGATCCGGAAATAAATTGATCCAAATTGTGATCCATTATTCAAGTCATTTATTTAAAATCTTCACAAATGCACTAAATTGGGTAAAAGATGAACTTGCTTTGTACTAGTACTCGATTTGCAGAGAAAATTAATCAGTAACAATTTCGTCATTTATTAAGCAAAAATGTCAAACATTCCATTTCGTTCCAGCTTCTCAAATTTGATGATTTCCTGCTTTTCTGACGCTTTACTGCTTTTATTGTTTCATGTCATGTAAATGTAATATGTCTTTGGGTTTTGGACTGTTGGTTGATAAAACAAGCAACCTGGATACACCATCCTGAGCTCTGGGGAATTTTTTGGTATTTTTCACACTTTCACACATTTTATAGACTAAACTAAATTTGATGGATCAAAATTAACTAAAAGTTGTAAGTTGTAGCCCTATTTCTGGCTGTTCCATATTATTATATAATGAATACTAGCTTTTTTTTTAGCAGTTAATTAGTCAGGAATCGTTATTTTAAAGTGTTAATCAATAAATCAAAAAAACATTCTGCAGATTATTTGATAGAGAAAATAATTATTGCATGCAGCCCTAAAGTAATACAAATCAATAAATGCAATTAGAAGGAAATCCTGAGGCTTTATAATAATAATTTTGCATATTGTACATCAGCACTGAGGTGAGAGTAAACCATGTTGTTTAACTGTAGCAGGCTGAAGAGAGACCTCCAACTAGCTGAAGGGATTGCTGTTGGAAAGGTCAAAGGTTAGATGTCGGATGGTCAGTAACAAAGAGAGACAATGTATAAGCACCTTATCACTTATGTGTGTGACAGTGGTTGGAAATGAAAACAGCTGTGTGTATCTTTATGTGTGTGTGTGTGTGTGTGTGTGTGTGTGTGTGTGTGTTCGTTTGGAACAGTGTGCGGGACCGGATGGAGCCCTATCAGAGGCTGGGTTTGTGCATCATGTGCAAGTCCATCTAATCATATGATACTGATGCTGGGAGAGGTTTCCTGGCATGGAGCAACAAATGTACAGACACACAATTTTTGCAATTGATCTACCTCACTATACCTGGCTTGCTTGTCTTATCTTATCATGTTTTCATTTGTTTTGGCTCCAGGTGCCAAATGGAGCTCAATCAATTTTAGTCCAGCTCAGCCCAGTTTAACTAGTCCATCTGGGTTCAAACCAGTTCATATCCGGTTTGCAATAAAAGTCCACCCAGTTCAAATGAAGCCAGATGGAGTTTATACCACACATTCAGGCCTCTCCCCATCAGTGCTCTTTCCTTTCCTCTCCTCTCCTCTCCTCCCAGCCCTCCCCAGACTCCTGTTCCATCCTCTCCCCTCTTCTCCTCCTCTCCTCCCAGCCCTCCCCAGACATCCGCCTGTCTTTTATCTCCACATGGCGCCATCCTCCTGGACAACAAACCCCAGTGATTGATTCCTGCTTGATAGGGTCTAATTTCTAAGATTTCGTTTATTATCATTGAGGTTTGAGTGTACAGATAGATGTCTGTGTGTGTGTGTGTGTGTGTGTGTGTGTGTGTGTGTGTGTTTGTGTGTGTGCACGAGCACTCACTCATACACATTCACTCATCCATCACCTTTTGTTCTTCCCCTCCCTTCCACTGCCCATACCGTCCTATTCCTCCTCTAAACTGTAAAGTCAGTTTCTGTTCTTTTGAGGGCTTTGCATTCATATGGAAAGCATCTCGTTCTGGTTCTTAATACCCATTTTCTCTCTTCTTCCTCATTTTCTGTCCCCCTCCTCTCCCTCCTATCTGTGGACAGAAGAAGTGAGGAGACGGACCTTCAGTATCTCCTGGAGATAGTGGCCGTAATCTCACATTCCTCCTGTGTTTCTCCCCCTGTCACTCCACATCCTCCCTTCTATCCATCCCTCCATCCCTCTCTGCCTCCCTCCCTCGCGGGTCAATGGGAGTCAGGGATATCCTCTTCAGTGGGTTGGAGAGGAGAAATCTGCTCATCCCCTGCTGCTCCTCTAAAGCTTGAGCCACCTCACTGCATTCCTTGATTGGCTATTAAAAGAGTTTTATTCCAAAAAGTGGATGTAAAGGATAAAATCACTTTACATACTTTTTACATGAATACAAGAATAATATTCAATGTCAAAAAGCACTGTTAGCATGCATTAAAAGATGAAGAAGATAAATCCAAAAAGAGGTACAAAACAGACATATTCACACCTGTAAACTGCCCATAACAACCACAGTCTGATCTACGGCTCTGTCTTGATTCCATACTGCATACTAACTGTCATCGCCAGACAAGGTATTGTTGGTTAAGGTTAAGGAAAGATCGAGATTGTGGCTAATAAAAAGGCCAACATTAATTGGAGGTGTGTAATGAGACATTAACTCCGGCCTGCATGAAAATTGGCTAAGTGGCTTTAACCCTATCCATCACCCCAAACTAAATATATACAGTGTAAGGCACACTACATCCTGCATTGGCACTAAATGTTAGCATTGGATGTAAAGTGTGAGGTGCAAAATCGTCCATTAAGGACATTTCTAGGGATACTGAATCTTCATAGTTAGTATATCAGAAATCAACATACTTCATACCATTTTATGCTAACGGGAAATTACACAATACAATGCCACTACTAAAAATGTTTGATTTCTGAAGTGTTCCCAGAGCTGTTCCACCACCACGATCAACAGCACACTCAAAAATCAAGTTGTTTTTTTTGGTATGCATACTGATTGTTTTGAATATACTTACTTTTATAACTTTCCTAGTGTGAACACATTACATACTCAAAACCTGCTTAGAACTGGTATGTAGTATGGATTTGGATATCCACTCTAGAGACTGGACCAACAACTCTCTGATCACAAGCACTTTTTTCTGACCTTTTTTTGTTTGTTCATTTGGATGTTTGGAACTATTCAAGCACTTTCTCAACCTGCGCGTGGAAGCTGTTATCATTACTGCTGCTATAGATAAAGTTGTTTTGTTTGGGTAAAAAAAATGATGGCCTCAAACATTATTATGCCTCGACAAACACAGTACATATTACATGTATTACAGGTCTATTGGATTGGACTGCGTATCATTTTGTTCATTTCAAAACCAGTGAAAGTGAAAGAGCTCCTCGCTTGCAAAGAGTACATTTCATTCATGATTTAGATGGGTACAAATAAGCCTTTAATACAAAAGCAGAGGATAAACATACTGTAACATTGTGTATTATTACCTTATGTGTTGTTTCACCATGGGCCTCTAGAACAGCTTCAGTGCTCCTTGTAATGGGTTCTTCAAGCTTGTGGAACTCTACTATAGTGTTACTAGAGTGTGTGTATACTATGTTTTTCTTTTTCTTTGGGCAACTACAGTGTAAAGTATGTCAAAATAAGAGTGGAAAAACAAATGTATATATGAACATTTGGCTGGACATGGGTCTATCGTTCATCTCCCTGCTTTGGACATGCTTTAACCGTCTGCTCACCTCTGTACATGTGCATTTTTTCCCCCCGCCAATCTTTCCCAGCTGTCTCTCCTTCCTCACCTCTATCTTACTTATACCACCTGTCTTCCTTAGTCCTCAGCCTCACTGGGCTCTGTGAAGCCCCCAGGCTTTGCCCCCCCCCCATCTCTGGGTGAGATTGGCATGGCCCACTCAGCAGTCCTGCCCCTTCCAGCATCGCCCTCTCTCTCTCAACAAATTTGCTTCTTATTTGGCCCCGACAGATAAGCTGTCAGTTTAATACGAGGCCTACACAGCAGCAAAACTACATCGGGAAGCATGTACACAAAGAGACATATCAAGTGCAATTACTTAATTTTTTGGTCTAAAACAATATAGAATTATATGTCTTTGATGTTGTCTTAGCTTGTGTAAATGTTATCGTGTTGGTGGGGGTGAGTTTGCCAGTTCTGAGAAATCAGGGTGGAGCAAAGAGGGTGAGAGAGAGCGGCAAAGACAGGCAGTTGGGATCCAGTCCTCGCGCTCCCTCCAACAGATCTCCTTCATTAGATTAGTGGCATGTTAACTGGCCTGTGTCATATGGAAATCTTGCCATTTGCATCTCTTGAGAAAGAGGCATAAAACCATTTATCTATTTAAATATATTCTGGCTGATATGGCTGTTGGACTTTAGAACAGGGTATAATAATGTTTACTGATCAACTGATCAGCTGGCTGCTGATTCCTCACAGTTTTTGGTTGAGTGAACAACCAGGTCCTCCTCAACGAGCCTCCCATGGCAACCCAGGAGCAAGCACGCCACTGCTGCTATTCTGATTGGATCCCACATAACAAATCTGATATTATATCTCCTCTCCTCCTGATTGGATCCTGCTTTAATTAACTGATAGTTCAAGTACATGTGATTGGACCAAAGTTGCAGGATTGTTGGGAAATTTCAGCTCAGATTAAGTGAAAGCAAAAAAAGGAGGATGCTAAAGTCTATGCAAACCTAGACTCTGTTGCGTTTTCCTAAAGGACGGATGTCCAAAGTTAAGTCTCCACACTTTACCACAGGAGACTCCACTTACAACATTGTACCTATTGTTCTCCTTCCTTCAGCGGCACCTAGCAGCTCACCCCACCCAAATCCTGTCTTTCGTGGAAAGGCAGCCTGAAGGCAAGATCCTAGAAGGAGCAGAGTAGGGGAGTTCAAAGCGTTATCACGCGCCGAACGTCTTTTCATCATGTTTTAGAAACAAGCATTCGCACTAATCCCCCAATAATCTCTCCAGGAGAACTTGGGCGATAAGGCGCGCCACCCACGGCTTTTCAAACACTTTTGGGTAGTCTCTTCTCACTCTCTATCTCTCCTACCCTCTACCTCCTCTACTCTCCTCTCCACTTTCTCCTTCCCTCTCTCCCCTGGAAGGGCGAGTGAAGGTGATCACCATCTCCTCCCTATTCTCTCTTGAGCTGTTTTTTCTCTCTCTCTCTCTCTCTCTCTCTCTCTCTCTCTCTCTTTTGCGTTGAGCCAGTTTGTTTACATCCTGATTCTGATCTTTATATTTTATCTGGGCTCATCAACAGTGTTTCTCTGCCTCTCTGTTTCTGTCTCTCCTCCGCCCATCAAATTAGAATGTTAATTAAAATGGTGCTCCTTCATAAGATGACAAATCAACGATTACGGTGAATATTGAGATACCTTCTGCGATGCCCCCCAGAAGAACGAGATACATAGGGAACGTTCTTTAGTACCTTAGAGAGCAAGAACAGGAATTTCTACCTTTAAAGACAGTCAAATAAATAAAAAACATTTTTTTAGATCTTATACACTGTGGGTATTTATATATCAAAATCCCTCTTCTCTCCTCCTGTAGAACGTTAAAAGACTTTTTAATACTCATCGCGCAAGTTAATTTATTGTAAGTTTACCTATTTATTTAAATTGCAAAGTAGGTAGGCTGTGAAGGAGAGTCTCTCACTTTGGACATTTTTTATGTTTTATATTTAGAACATATTTATTAGTTGTGTAATACTGTACACATGTACAAATGCAATGTTATTTATTATATGTAGTCCTTTTGTATATGTAAAATTGTGTAAATTGATTGGTGGGTGTAGCCAAGTAACCTGGGTGGATGCAGTTTTAAATAAATGATCAACTATTTTTGATTATTTTATCCTTCTTTTTCAACCTTTTAAGGTGAGGAAGTATGGCCAGCTTCTTCGCATAGGCTAATACAGTCCAGAAGAAGTCCAGAAGAAGTATTACCAATATCAAACTTACTCAAATTTAAATTATATTTTATTCTCCTATATGCTAACAACACAACATTCCCCCGATGGAGCATGCCCAGAGCTTAAGAGATTGGACCATTTCTGGTGTCCATTCTGTCACAGGGCAGGGGAGTACCCTGGCCTTATGACTCATTTGCAGGGCCATCGGAGGTCTGTTGTAAAATAAGGAGGTAAGTCAGTTTATATGATTGTCATATATTTAATAATTTGAATTTTGAATGGTTTCCAAGTTTCCTTAATGCCTCACATATTATGAATTCGCTTGTTATTCCTGTGCCCCAGGACATCCGTGATGTAAATTAGTTTTAGATCAGACCTGGTGGGCTCATTTGATGTTTGTGTGAGCTTTCACATTACCTGTTAGTAATGCTTTTATAATAACCTGATGTAGGTGTAAGAATTTAAAATAGCACAATTTGAGGATTATCACACATTAACTCAGCAAAATTTCCGGTTATAGGCATGGACCTTCCGTTCTAGCAACAGTAATTGTGAGTGACATGATTATTTATTGCTCTCACACAAAAACATTTTTTTAAAATTATGTCTGTACAAAAGTAGAATTTTTTTTTCTGTTTCTAGAATGTTCTAAATCACTTTTTTCTGTCTGTCTTTTAGGATATAATGTCTACAAATGCCACCGTGGCTGTGTAGTTAACAACCATTATCACTGTGGCTTCTGCCCAAGAGTAATTGTTGGACAGGAGCAGTTCATTAATCAATTTAAAAACTGTTGTGAAAAAAGTGGCTCCGCTCTTGAACTCCCAACTCTGGCAACAGGGACAACGACTCCAGCCTATCTCTTTAACTCTTTCCCATCTCGCTTCAAACAGAGAGCTTTGATTCCATATATGTGTTATTAATTCCATCTGGTATACCTTCAAAACCGTTTCTTCCCATGTATTTATTTCTGGTTTTTGTGGGCTAAGCTAATTTTTGTTTTAGAGCGCAAATTCTCATCTAGCTGCCTCTCGGATAGGGCTTCAGGGGGAGTTCCAATGATCAGATTTACTGGATTTATAAAATGTTGACACTTCTATATAGATTCCATTATCTTATAACAACTTGATCCAAGAATGCATTCAAAACCGGACCATGTGAATGGGGTGCACACAGAGTGCCCTCTCCACAGTCTCCACAGGAGGAATTATTGGAGAGAGGGGATAGAACCACCAAGTAAGATAAAATACTGATAGACAGAAATGCAGCCAGCCAGGCCAGGGAGGAAGAGGAACAAAGGAGACCCAAAGAGAAAGGAAGGAAAGGTCCATCGACTGAAACAAAACATGAGAGACAAAAAGAAATATGAGAGAGAAAGAGAACTGGAAGAGAGGTGAGGCAAATGTGGAAGAGGAGGGTTAAACGAGAAAGAGGGAGGAGGTGTTCATCACTCAGTGGCAATGACTGGCTGGTATCTGCATCTCCCTGTCATCTGCACCGGCTTCTGCAGGGTGGAGGAGGAAGGAAAGAGGAGGAGGAGGTGTAAAAGAGGAGAGGGAAAACCTCTATCCTCTCTATCTCTGAGCCTCATCTCCGGCAATTCAGGAGCCTGCTTTCCAAGAGTGCCTCATTTTCAAATCTCTTATCTCGGCCCCCGTTTTAAGTATCGCCGTTTTTATATTTTTACATGTCATTTGCATGCAGCTCATCAAACCTGGCTCCCTCTATTTTTTTCTCCTTTTCTGCTCCTCGGAGGTGTGCACTGATATGAGCATGCCTGCACAAGGGAATAAGCTTTCACTCCACCGGCGGGACTTATACTGTATTGATGATATTTGTACCTCGTGAGCGGAATATACAGTGAAAGAAAGTATCTTGTGTCTCTCTTGAATGTTAGAGAAATTCTTTGCGTGAGTGCAACGGAGGTAAAGTCTGTGTATGTGTGTGTTTGTATCAGAGAGGCGGATGAGAGTAGGTTTCCGATTTTTATCTGCCTTCCTTTTCTTCTTTGTATTTTTGGAGGATTCACACAGTGACCTCTTTGTTTGGGACAGTGAGTACACCCCTCCAACCCCCTGGACTGGGAAAAAAACATTTCCTGTAGCCGAGAGTTAGAGCGAGAGACAGAGAGAGAAAAGAAAGAGATAGGATGGGGGGAAGGAGGGGCAGGCAGACAGAAGGGTAGGAATGAGAGTTGGGGAGAGGAAGAGAATCTGAGATTAAGAAAGAAAGAAAGAGGTGTATAAAAAGAAGGAGGTGGTGCTAGAGAGACAGTGAAAGAGGAGAAGGGAGGAAGAGGGTGAATTTGATGATTGAATTAATTATTTTGTGGGAGGAGTGAATGAATGAAAGACGGTTGAAAAGGTCAGGAAAGGAGCAGTGTGGCTTGTTAGATTCCTACCCAGAGGAACACAAAACGTTTGTAATGCTTAATGCTGGATAGTATTCTTACAAAAAAAATACACCTTTTTGGAATGTGTACTGCAAAATGTCCAGGCTTTGGTAGTGATCTTCACTTGCTGTACAAATATTACTTTGTGCACCAGTAGCAACTGCTACTGGTATTCCTATATTGGCCCTGGCCCATGGTCAAACCCTACACTCTGGTGTGACCATTGTTCTGCTCTGCTCCTAGACAATTGGCCACTTCGCCACTCCAAGGACCCTGTGGTTGAGAGAGAGTATAGTATATATACATTATATACTTCTAACAGCAATATCACAATTCTTCTGTTTATGTACATGTTTTTATTTCACACTTGCTTTGGCAATGTAAACATCTGTTTCCCATGCCAATAAAGCCCCTTTGAATTGAATGTGTACAAATGGTGGAGGAGACCATCTACCAAACACACCCTCCCAATATGGCGGTCTATGTAAACTGCAACATTTCCCATCTCTCCCTCTGCCTGTCAACGCCACTGCTGCTCTGCATCAGTATTGCCGCCTGTTCTTTCAGCCCCACCACCACCCCAGCATCCACCTGCAGGCTCCGGTTATGGGGTCAAGATATTTGCCCATCACTCCCCAATATCTCTATGTAAACATATCTGCGGGGAGTTAAAATAAGTCAAGGTTGACTTTTGGTTTCACACAGGACACGAACAGCAGTTGCCTGAGTGAAAGTCCTGTGCTGTTTGACCCATCCATCCACACGGATCAACTTTTGACAACGTCAATGTCCGGTCAGATTTGTAATCTTATTCTATCAGATAGTTTCTGATTTAAGTCAAAATTTTGCCAGTTTTAAACTGCATTTTATTTAAGCAAAGTTCTTGTATGGCTGCATGTGTTACGACAACAAGAATATTGTCTGCCAAACTTCATTTAGAGAGGAAAAACATTTTTATATTTCCTAAAGTAAGGTATCAAAAGTATAGTTTTGGTCTCAAGATCAGAACTCAGGTATTGTATTCGCACTAGTATTTCAGACTTTTTCTCTCCAGATACCAATTCCTATACCTAAACTCCGGGTATCTGCTGATACAGAGTACTGAACCAAACCAGTGCTTTCTTTTTCAAAATTAGAAAACTGTATACCTCACTATGTGGAACTCATTGAAATCATTTTTATGTACTGTAAGGTAACATGAGGTCAATGATTGCTGTGACAATCAAAATAATAAATACATTTTAAAAGAGGCAGCCCACCATGACTCAATGAATGTAACTATAATAGTGAACTAATAGTGAATATTATAATGACATTGACAAACAAACTGTATTTAATGTTGATCAGTCCTGTCTAGCCAATACTTGATCTGACAATAAGTGTCTTGGCACCAAAGAATTGCGCATCACTTGTAATTGCTATTTGCTCCGTCTCAAGGTCCAATTAACAAAAGATATTGCGCTTATAATATCACAGCGCAAATACGGCCAGTTTTGCAGTTGAGTGGAATTTGCCGTTGTTTTGCATCTGATTGCAATTAGGCTATAAATGGTGGCTTTGCACCAAGAACACAGTAGGCAAGACAACGGCAGAGAGAAGGAGAAAACTGACATTTTCAGACCACGAGCTACAATCAGAAAGTGCTAACCATGATCTTTTCCTAAACCTAACCAAGTAGTTTTGGTGCCTAATTGCCTAACCAATGCGATTGCTTCACAATGTTAATCACGTGTTAAATATCATTACCATGATGACGAAGGTCTGGTACGCCTATATATGTCGTTTTGGGAGTCATTGGCAAACAACCTATCCTGACGTTTTTGGAGTCATTGACAAACGACCTATTCTGTCGTTTATGTTGGAGGACCTGTTGCCATAGACAGTGTAGTACTGTTAAATTAGGGATGGGAATCGAGTACCAGTTCCAGTTGAGAACCTGTTCCAAATTGTCTAATCCAGCAGAATCGTATGCCATCAAGTTTATCAATTCCTTTTATCCATGCCAGCAAGTTTTTCTGACCGTTGCGCATTGCAAAACAATGACGTCAAGCTCATGCATCTACGCTGCTGGGAACTTGCAACAAGAAGGAGTCATGGCAGAGAGGAAGACATGGTCCAAAGAGTGGCTTCACTTCACAAAGAAAGATGACAACAATGCTAGTTGTCTGTAAAATGATCATTTCAAGTAAGGGTAGAAACAGCAGTGATATGCTGAAACATCTTTCTACGTAACATCGACTTAAATTCCAGGAATGCCGTGTATTTGACACTCTACGCACGAGTGCCACTGCTTTTTTCTACTCTGTTTCTTCACTGTGTTCAGACTCAGAGGCCTCCTTTTTTCACACAGAAAATTGATCATGAATCGATAAAGAATCTGACTAATAAGCAGAATCGATAATGGCACTGGTATCAACAAAATCTTGTTAAGGTCCGTCAGACCAGATCTGCTGTTTGATAGAAAATCAAACAGTTTCAGTATCAGTCCGACCATCCTCCTGAAGCCATGTATGTAAGCATGCACTAACATGGATTATTGACTTAGACTTTTCACATTTAATAAACATGAGACCATCCTTTTCAGACCATTATAGAGCAGTGTAAACCATATTAGACAATGTGAAATAGTATACACCATTGAGACATAGATGTGCTAGATGTACCAGTGGTGATTTACATATACAAACATACTTATTCCCCAATGGTAGCAGTAAAACTGTGGCAGTTGACAGCTGTACAGGGAAATCTTAATCTGCAAATCTTCAGGGTAGGTGGTGGTGGTGGTGCTAATGCTTTTTTTTCTCTATTGCCTCCCCTGTAATTGAAGTTTATATATAGCACAAGGCGACGTGTGATGGGGTTATACATTGGGGTTAGTTCAGGGAAAGTTCTTTGCTTCCCGTCCCCATCGCCATCATCATCATCCTCATTACCGTTTGGCTCCCCAGAGAGTGAGAGAGAGAGAGGGCAAGAGAGCAAGGAGCCATTCTGATACGGAACGAGGGAATGGAGGAAGAAAATGAAGAAATGAAATCAGCCTGGCATCATTTGCATTCAAGTTTTATCGGCGGAGGAGGAGGGCGTTTTTGGGCCTGATAAGGAGAGGACGTCGCAGGCTGCGCTGGAGGTGGAGGGGTGTGTGTGTGTGTGTGTGTGTGTGTGTGTGTGTGTGTGTGTGTGTGTGTGTGTGAATGTGTGTGTGTGAATGTTTTATGTGAACTGACTTTGGCAAAAGAAGGTGGCTCTGGAGTTCAGTTGGTGTGTGTTTGCACTAACACACATATGTGAATGTTACAGCAGCTATAGTGAGGACAGGGTGTTGGGGGTGGGAATGGTGTGTGTGTGGGAGTGGGGGGTTAATATCAGACCAAATAATTAGATTTGCTATCGTCTCTGCGGCAGCAGTGCGGGGATCAGGCAGATTAAAGCCAGGCTCGGAGCTGGTTAATATTCATGAGGGGACCGGGGTCTGGGTGAGGGGCTTAGACTGCGGCTCAAAGACTCTCCTCCAGCTGATGGGGCTTAAGGCAGCACTGTCAACCAAGATGGCGCTCTACTGGGGAGTCCTGACAGCCCACTGATAGATGGAGAGCTGGGAGGATAGTTAGGGTAAGACAAGAGGAAGAGAGGGTGACGAGGTATGGCAAGGTGTGCTGGCGATAGATACACAGCATCTATGTGGATCTATGGATCTTTATTTGATCTTGTTGTTTTTATGAAATGCCGGGAACCTGACAATTCTGAAGTCAGAAATGTACCATCCCATTCCTTTTCTCCTTCTGGCCCTCCCTCTTTCTTTTCCTTTTCTTCCTCTCCAAACTGTCACTGCTCACTTCATAACATCCTGACACTTGTAGTCTTTCTACTTTTTATAAGGGGGAAACACACATAATACATGACTACATTCCTGTGTTCCAGTGTACATATAGGCTCAGAGATCATCTGCGATAAAATTATGACATTTAGCTACTTTTTATGCTTTATTAATGCAGTGGGAGCTGACAGAGCAACACCCTTCTTCACACTGAAGAGTGTTTTTCTTTTTAAGCAATCTATTGAAACAGTTGGAGTTTGGAAGCTTGTTACGAGAAATATTGCACACTGCCGATCATTTATGTACGTTGTAAATAAAAATTAATAAAAAAGTGAATACAAGTGATCAAACTTATGCAAGATTTCTTGGTTCTTACACAGTGAGTGTGAGTGTAATTGATCCGACGCACCTAGGTGGAGGTGCACAAAAACTCAAACTTGTCACTTGCAGAGTGCTCAATACAAAAGTGAAAAATATAGAACTTCGCCTAAATGAAATAAACTGTATTCTAAAGTTAGTCATATCTAATCAAATAACATGTAAACAAGACTAAAAATCTGACCAGAGATTCTACGTCAGCTTTCATTACTTGACAGTTTTTGATCCTCTGTGCTACATTATGGACACTTTTCGTTTGGTACCAAAGAAGTATCAAGGTTCATTACCCAGCCTTACTGTTAAATAGAGGCTACAATATTGCTGCACTGCTCTCTGTGGGATGAAACTTTGTGGTCACAACCCAGTCAGTGAGGCCACAGCAGGTTTTTTGTAGCTGCTGTCTATCTGTTATGTCACCACTGATGAGGGTGTGGCCACACAGTCCCAGGCAGAAGTGGACACAACTAATGCATGAAACGATGTGCTTGTGTGTATATAGTTTATTCTCACGTTTGTAGTATTTTCACTCCTTACCTTTGATAGATTATACTTCAGAGCAGCCTAGGTTGGGTCTTTGTGGGTCCAGACACGTTCCTCGGGTGACTGTTGGCCATTTAAGTCAATGAGATCGGCGTCAGACCAAGAGAAGTGAAAAGGGTTTTGATGCCATCCGGTGGCCTCCCCATTCTCCTTAACTCACCCCCACATCTCTGGCATTCTCTACTGGCCTGGTTAATTACACACACACACACACGCACACTCAATGTGTGATCTGGCCCTGTACCTCTCTGATTCTTTTTATCTTATGTGAAGCTGTGTTGTGTGTATTTGTGGCTGTAAAGTGTGTAAAATAGCATGTTTTCCTTGTTGCAGGTTGACGTTGGAGATCATCTATTATTGTAACTGGAGTTTGGTTAGGTTGCATTTTAGTTCTATGAGTTAAATCCTTGATTTTTGCTTTCTCAAAGTAAAACCAGCAGCATCTGCATCTGCAGCTGCACCAATTGATCAGTATCTCCTTTAAATACAGCTGTGGTCATATTGAGGACTAGCTGACTGAATGATTGAAAGATTTACAAGTGATCTCAGAGTTTTCACACAGACTGTATATGTAGGTGCATGCATGCTACTGTAGCTACTGCAGTGTTTTCCGAATGCCAATGAGTCCACAGGTACCCCCCCCAAATAAAAACATTTCCCTTCGGCCCTTCAGGCTTCCTGTCTTTACATCTGATCCTGAGCTACATTTGGCTGGAGGGTCTCTTTCTACTTGACCCTGCTTGTTTACGCGAGAACCGTTATGGGATTAGAAAGGTTTCCGGAGTGAAACTTGGTCTTAAAAATAGTTTCCAGTGTTACAGTTTTGTGCATTTCCCCTACAAATGAGTTATTTTCAGGATGGAAGCACCTCTAAAAAACATTTAGCTGCCACGTCTCACTGTAATGATTCCTCTGGTCAGACATCAGATATGAAAATTAAGGGAAATTAAACAAGACGTTTTACAACATCTATGATGTTACATAACTATGGATCAATAACTCCCCCAGAGATACTGTGTATTATGTTTCCTTTGTCCTAGAGGACAGTAAAAATCAGACTTTACCATTAATAAAACATGTTGATGTATCTGTGGTCAGAGAGGAAACTCCATCGTGGAGAAGTTGACTTTTAATAAAAGTGTTATTAATTCTCAAATAAGAAAAGATGGGAGAGTATCACACTCACAATGAGTCATAAGTAATTACTTAATATTTTAGATCTTTGAAGAACGAGCCTGTGTGTGAGTGTTTCTCATTTTCTCTTGCTTTGTGTGTGTGTGTGTGTGTTTTCCACTTGTGCACTGCTGAGATCTCCCCGTTGCCCTATCATGGTGAATTCCAAAGCTGTGGCCGTGATGAATTAGTCTGAAACAAATTAGCAGTACTTACAGCTCAGACGGCTCCAGCATTGGGTTACAAATTAAAACAAAAGCAGCCGTATCTCCACATCAGCGCTAGTTCCCCATGAAATCCAATACGCTCTGCTCTGCCTTCCTTCCTTCTGTCCTTCCCTTCTCTCTTCTCACTGTCTTCCCGAGCAGTCCCACAGACAACGTCCATCTTCTTAAGGTATTTCAAGATATAACTCTGGCTATATGGTATATTATGGCTGATCATACTCAACATTAGTAGTAGACTGATTATTGGCCCTGCCGATTATCATCTCCAATATTCAGCATTTTTATAATTATCGGACTCATTTGTTTTTTTTTTATCTGATTGCGTTTTATTTATTTTTACTTTATAAAATTTTGGGGAGCTATTTTGTTCATTTATTTAAATTTCCAGTTAACCTAGGTTTTGCATGTTTTAGCCCACTCGTTCTTAACCTTTTTAGCTTGTGACCCTTTTGTAGCCAACACCTCGTCCCACCTTACCATGAGCTGTGAGCAGTTAACTACAGAGTGATGTTCCCTTTTTAAATTGTGTCACTTTAATATGTTTTTAGAGTCCTGAAGTACGGTGGCCCTGAAGGTCAAAACACAACGACATTTCACAAAACACAACATTTCACAAAACTACATTTCACAGAACACGGCATTTCACAAAACACAACAACATTTCAGATTACGGAAAGGGAGGGTCAACTTGTTTGTGATTGGACCGAACCCAAGTCAATTCAGAGTTTATTCAATGGATGTGTTAGGATCAACTGGAAGGAAGCTCTAAACTCTACGCTGCTGTGATTGGTTGTTTTGCTGTTAGGCAACTGATGTTACTACTCACATACTGCATACCTTACATCATAGGTAACCACTTTTTTCAAACCATGCTGTTGTGTTTATTTTTTTGTATGTATTTTTTTCTACCATTCTAGGCAGCCATTGGTGTCCATTCAATTCTATGCGTTATAAAAAAAAAAACAATAACACAGTAGAGGTGCAGATTTTTAAAAAAGTCTGCATTGCAATACCACTTAATGATAGTGTAACTTTGTCAAAAAATTGTTTTTGGACTGCATCACTCAAGCAAATTTCCAGAGTCTACTAATAGATTATCATAATGTAAAGAAGTGAATGGAAGGCAATGGCTGTCTGGAACCATATCTAAAAACAGTACTGTATGTTCTAATGAACTACTGCAGTCACAAGCCACTGCATGTGCTTACACTTCTGCACCTGTAACTAATGCAGATATAAATCAGAAATTTCAATACAATTTCTATTCATAAAATAAATGTAGAGGATTGTATGCGCTCTCTGTGTGCATTGTAGTTCTCTAATGAAGGGCATTTAGGGAAGAATTGACTAGGAGGGGAACCAGGTTTTTGGCAGTTTATTACAGATGAAAAGAATGGAGGTCAGATACATGTGGAATGAGAATATTTATCAGTCAGGGTAATCCTTTTTTGGCCAAATGCATGAAATGTGCCAGTTTGTATGAAACACACTTAGTGTTCTGCGTTCTCTTACTGGCTTTCCACTGCATCACACTGTCCACTTTTTAGTTTTCCTTCCAGAAAGCTAGTGATAGATCCCTTTATGATTCACTTGGAGGTTCATTTTCACAATGATCAGCCTGTCTTTAAATGCAGCAGTATTGATAACACATACTAATCACTGTAAAATTGCTACAATACATAGCAATAACAGGGGGATTAGGATTTGATGACAAAGTAAAGATTTTAAGGCCCCCATTGGTCATGTCGTTTCTAGAATATTTAATTCTGATATATTCTCTTTTGTTTCCAGACAGGGAATATCCATTGTTTTCGATATCAGCTTAGTTAAAGTGTGGAAACCAGGCCTTAAAATGCACAATAAAAAAAAATCAGGAATGAATAACACTTCAGGCTGAGAAAGCTATATCACTTCAAATTGAAACACACAAAAAAGTCATGTAATGTAACACCAGGGCCACAGTGAGAGCCTTGGTATTAAAGCTAAATTTTGAGTGCACTTAACAGGCAGGATACACCATCATGTCAACTTTGACCCTTATTGACAGTAACTGCTCAGTCAGTCTGGTGTGAGGACTTTCAGGTCCAGTGCTGAGGGAATGCTGCCTCCTGGTGGAAAACGAAGAGTACTGCATCAAAGACTGACTGAACAATACTGTGCCATCGCACAGTGGGTTTGACAGAAAACAGATTCACCCATTGCATGGGCATGCATACATTTTAAATGTCATATTACCTTTTAAAATGTAGAATTAGTTTTATAAGAGTTAGGAAAAGAACTACTGTTGTGGCACACCTTGTAATTTCTAGAGGAAGAAGGAAACAAGCTCAAGCGCAAACATACAGTACAGTACCTGTGCATGTACCACTTTGATAGATGTTGTTTTCTGGTAAAATCCACTTTTCTCACTAGTTTTTCTCTGCAGGGCAGGTAGGTGGAACTTATACCCCAGCATTTACAGTGCATCTATTAAAAATAATCAGGTTTGCTGTCTCCTGTATAGTGACAGAACAGGAATTCAGCATGAGCTTACATACAGTAGTGTGTTCCCCTGTATTCATGGCACTCCCAGAATTCCATGCAACCCAGAAATCACACCAGTTCACTGAAAAACTGTGCTAATTAAGAGATCATTGGACAAGTTCATGTCTAATGGTGTTTGTTGAGCATAATAAGAAGTTTAATGTTTGCAGTACAAACCATTTGCTAGTGGTGACAGTGGCAGAGTGTGGTACTGAAAAAAAGTGTGTGTGTGTGCGTGTCATGGAGACATGGGATAAGCCTGTGTCCTAAGAGTGATTGTCAGGGGAAATGCTCCTGGAGCCTCATATGGACAAAGACAAGATTGTACTCAGGATACACAGGTGTGTGTGTATATCTGTGTGTGTTTTATGTCCTCTCTCTCTCTCTCTCTCTCTCTCTCTCTCTCTCTCTCTCTCTCTCTCTCTCATACCTCCACACACACAAGACGCTGGATGTTGACTCCCCACTCTTTGTCCAGTGTATCCACTGTGGATCTTATTATGGCAGCCGTCTGAATAGCAGCCTGTCGACCTCATCAGATCTTCTTTCTCTTTCTTTTCTTCTCTCACTCTCTCCCGGGGTCTCTCTTCCTCTTTTATTCCTCTTCTCCTCTTTTCTTCTCTCTTTTCCTTTATTTTCTATGCGGCTTTGTTCAGCCCGTGCTCCCCTCATTTCCTCATTTCCTTCTTGGGTTGCAATCATCCTCTGCTCGCTGCCGTTCTTTTTATAAACTGGTGTTTACCACTGGCCACACACTGGACTATACTGTGTGACTGTGTATTTCCAATTGACAGCAATTAACGCTTGTTTTTTTGTGATTATCTCATGGTCCGCATACTTTAAAGCAGACCAGTTAAAGAACAAAATGAACACTTGAAAGTGACAATGGCATGTATTTTAAGAGCATCTCTCTTATTTAATTTGATTCATTTCCTTGAAACAATGTGTGGGATCTAAAGGAAAGGTTGAGAGAAACGTGAACCCACTGGAACACAGATAAAGAGAGAGTGACAGTGTGCAATGTTTCAGCTGTGGGATGGTTAGCACTACACTGTATGTAGAGCTTTCACAAAATACACGGCACAATATTTTTTGTTCATAACTCGTTTGTTTTTATTTAGGCATGGGTGGGTTTTAAAGGATTGATCAATTAAATATCAAGAAATTGAGAAAGATTTCATTACAGTTTGTCTGGTCACATCTTCAAATTGTTTTTATCTGACCAAAGATATTTTACAATTTACAATGGTTTAAAAGAGAGAAAAGCATCAAGTCATCTCATTTAAGAAGCTGGAATCAACACATTTCTGACATTTTTTTCTTGAAAAATTACCTAATAAAATATGTAATTATTTATATTTATATTTTAGATTTTGTGGTGGTGTCCAAAAAAAAACCTCATTGACAATAAAAGTTAAAATTGTTATTCTTAAATCGAGCAGTAGACCTTTTAATCTCTGTGCAGTGTATTACGGTATACACATTTGTATGAGGATACACCCTTTGTTTCAATATGTACTGTATAATTCAGCAGTGACTGTGATGAGTCTGACCAATGAAAAGGTTATGTTCATTCCTCATCTCCTTCTTTCTTTCTTTGTGTTTGTGTGCAGAATTCTAGGTTGACTCTGGTGTGTGAAGATCCACACTGTTGGATTAGTCTGCTCCCTCTGACCTCTGACATCCTAGCTGCCAACTGTACCATCTACAGCCAAGGTAAGGTTCTCTATTTGCCAACAGAGAACAATCATGATGTCCTGAATATGGCTCTTTGGGATGTACAGTATATTCTTGTAAACCAGTCATAACGTATGCTGCAGTCAGTCAACTCCACCACACTAGCTCAGGAGTCAATGCCTTGCTCTCAGTCATTGTTTGGGGTTGGGGGAGTGTTCCTCGTTCAGTTTTCTGGTAACACTTTACTTTAACCCCACTGTTTAGTACAAACAGTCAATCAATGGTTTATAACACACTATGATGTAGTTGTACACAGTTATTATATAACTCCTCCTGTGGGCACCCAAAAATGGAAGCTGGTGTATAAACTGATAATGAATTGGGGGGGACTCCCCTCAAGACTCCCCTCATTACCAACCAGTAAACATCTACTGAATAGGCCTTTTTTCTGACAATTTGACATGTCATAGCAAGAAAAGCACAGGTGTAATTAATCATCATTCCATTCGGTGTGTCAGTTCCAGGGCTTTGCTATTGTGGAGCCATCATCATTGATTTTAGTTTCACCTTTGCGTTTCCTGCCATGACACACCAAAATGTCTTTGATCTCCCAGAAACCATCACCCCAAAATAGATTCCATTCAGTATATTAACTGGCATGAAAAAGAAAAGTTCATTGTTACCATATTTTACCAAATTAGGGATTCTTTTATTTTTCCTAGACAAAAGAAAAGTTCCCTTGTCAGTTTCCAATCCTGACATGAGCCTGTGTGTTTTCAGGTGAGGAGTTGTTTTGTAAGGTGACCAGAGAGCTTGCAGCTGGTGAGAGGCTCCTGGCTTCCCTGTCGCATCCTCCGGGCTCCTCCTCCTCCTCGCTGGCCCGGCTCTCTCCTCCACTCAGCCTCGTCACCCAGAAACAACCTGTGGTGAAGGAGGAGCTGTTGTACCCGGCGGCGCTGCGCTCAGACATCCAGCTCCTCCCACAGCAAGCTGGCATGGCCGCCATCTTGGCTACTGCCATTGTCAATAGTGAGTGTTGTATTTAAGGCATGAAAATATTTTTTTAATTTGTTGGCTGTATAGATGCTTTTTTGTTTATATAATAGAGTATATATTATATATAGTATATAAGTAGGTTCTGATTTGATCGATTAGTATATTCTAATTTGGTTGACTAAGTTATCGATTAGAATCGGATGGATCAGAATTTAAATAATCTATATGGTACAAAGTGGTATCAAAGGTACTAGAAATATCAACAATATAGTAGAAATGCAAATAAGAAGATCCCTTAAGAATATGTATTTAAAATCTACAAAAAATATGAGACATGTGGCATATAAAGTATGACATCCAATACAGTACCCCCTCTAATCTTTAATGCTATACAGTGTTTGTCTGGTCAGCCTTTACAGCTTTTGTCCAGGCATTGTTATTCTGATCACTGCAATATAAGCTGGTGCCTGCAGACTGTACTAATTTCATTTCTTTATATAATTTAGTATATATTATATGTGTGTGTGTGTGTGTGTGTGTGTGTAAAACAAAGTTATCTCAGTGCTCTTTATATTTAAAGAGACCCAACAATTCCCACCATGAGCAGGACTAGGCCACAGTGGCAAGGAAAAATTCCCTTTTAACAGGCAGAAACCTCGAGCAGAACCAGAACCAGAACCATGCTCTGGGTGGGCGGTCATCTGCCTTGACTGGTTGGGTTGAGAGAGAAAGAGAGGTGCCATATGCAAACAATGCAAGTTTCACATAGAGATGTAAAGTAATAGTAATGGTAATGATATTAATATTTTTTATTTAAAAAATAATAGTAATAATAATGGTAGCAATAATAATGATTATATTAATAGTATGACTAATAATAATAATAATAATAATTGCAGCAGTGGCTGTTGAGCAGGAACACAGGGGCAGCAGGTGGCCTGCAATCACAGATCCAGACTCTACAGCTCCAGAGGCAGAAATACCTGCAGAAAGCAACAGAAGGAGAGAGAGAGAGAGAGAGAGAGAGGAGAGAAAGTACACAACTACAGGAAAGGGAAGCAGTCGAGTTAGTAACAAGCATTAATGGGATAAGAGTGCGTACAGATGGAGAGGGAGAGGAGGAGAGAGGAGCTCAGTGCATCATGGGAAGGCTCCTGGCAGTCTAGGCCTCATAGCAGCATAACTAAGGGGTGGCTCAGGGCTCACCTGAGTCAGCCCTACTATAAGCTTTATCAAAGAGGAAAGTCTTAAGCCTATTCTTAAATGTGAGGAGGATATCTGCCTCCCGTACACAAACTGGGAGCTGGTTCCACAGAAGAGGAGCTTGATAGCTGAAGGCTCTGGCTCCCATTCTACTTTTGGACAAGTTATATGTTCTCTTTGGCCACAAGATGACACTACAGCTCTTTAACAAGTAGCAGCATTGCTCAACTGCAGAGTATTTTCCCTCCTGCCACTGCTACTCCTTAAAGTTTTCTATTGACTGTGTGCTGTGCTGTGCTGGCTGATGCCTAAACACACACACACACACACACACACACACACACACACACAAACACACACACACATTTGCTGTGACCATTGGTAATCATCCTAGATGATTACACAATCCTAGATCTGGTAACACTTCAGCAAATAATTGGATGTTGTTATAAATAACCCAGATGATGAGACGTATGATAATTATTGTTCCCATAACCTGTGTCCAGTTGCCTTGGATACTCATAGCAACGGAATGTGTGTGTGTGTGTGTGTGTGTGTGTGTGTGTGTGTTTGTGTGGGGCTAACGTGTGTGCTTGCTCAGTCTATTAGAGCTGTAGATTGACTTGAATATATCACCGAAAAATGGTTTCGGTGATATATTCGTATATTCTTAATGAGGGTACAGGTAAAGACGATTACATTAAAATTAGACCCAAATTTAGCACTTGAGGTACTTAAGTTGAATATTCACACCTTGACAGACAGGTCTCTAATTGATCAGTAGTGCTTTTCAAGTTGCTCAGCCCATACTGATTTGTTGTGTTTCTGTTTAGTTAACTAACTCAATGTGTGTGTTCTGCTGGCTATCAGAGGATATTTTCCCATGCAAGGACTGTGGAATTTGGTACCGCAGTGAGAGGAACCTGCAGGCACATCTTATGTACTACTGCGCCAGCCGACAAAAGCAGCCGGCCGCAGCCTCATCCCCGCCACAAGACAAACCCAAGGAGTCCTACCCCAATGAACGCATCTGCCCCTTTCCACAGTGCAACAAGAGCTGCCCCAGTGCCAGCTCACTGGAGATCCACATGCGCACACACAGTGGTGAGAGCAAGATTTAGATGTATTCCAAAAGACATAGGGTCAGAATATTGAGGCCTAACTTGCACATAAACACCATAGACTGTATATAAAAATGGAAGACTCTTCTCCACTTCCTCCCACTGTACAACAATGAAGCCAAAATATCCTGGATACAGGAGCTGCCATCTTGCGCTGGTGACGTAATTTGGAGCCAGAGTTTGTGCAGTAGTGATCTGCAGTAGTGATCCGCGGTAGAGCTGCATTATCGAGTTTCTGCCCATACACCCGCCTGAACCAATCGTGACCACACTAATAGTTGTCAATCATGACGTGACATGCCCTTTTCATAGCATCAAATTACTAATTAAAACCAAACTAATCAGAAAAACAAACACTTGAACAAACATCAGTGTGATAAAAAACTACCTAAAATGACAGAAACCATCTTTGTGAAACATTTACTTGACGTGTACTTTGATTTTTCATTTTGGCTCATGTCCCATACGCTAACATGGAGGGGGCTGGGTTTTGACCTTTACTGCGATCCAGATGTTTTGGCTTTACTTTTGGGGAGCTGTCATGTCATCCATCTTTGTATACAGTCTATGATGGTCTTCATGGTCTATGATGGTTCATCAACCAGTTCGTTAGGTCATCTGGTAGATGAGCTCACTGTTTGTCCCTATAACTTATTGTCCGTCTCTATCCTTCTACAGGTGAGCGTCCATTTGTCTGTCTCATCTGTCTGTCAGCCTTCACCACTAAAGCAAACTGTGAACGCCACCTTAAGGTCCACACGGACACACTAAACGGGGTGTGTCATGGCTGCGGCTTTGTCTCCACCACAAGGGACATCCTCTACAGCCATCTGGTCACCAGCCACATGGTTTGCCAGCCTGGATCTCGCAGTGAGGTCTACTCCCCAGGGCCAGGCCTTCCCAAGCTGCCCCTGTCCACTGGTAATTCATACCATCATTTTGACAATTGATTTTCAACATCAGAGTGAGATATTACTTATATGTGATTGTACAGACAATGTTGTAATTTGTTGGGGTTCAAGACTGTTGATCAAGATTCCCATTTTTACAACTTCCATCTTGACCAGACACATTGTTCTGAATCTTGCCATTCTGAATCCAAAATCAAATGTAAGCTACTGATGTAGTTCACTAATCATGACTCTTTTCATCAGGTCTCAGTCCAGGAGACTCTGGTGTGGTGCTGAGGTGTCAAGTGTGTGGCCACAACTCTGACTCCCCAGCCCAGCTTCAGCAGCATGTACGAACCCACCTAGAGGTCAGGGTCCCAGCCGAAAGGAGCCCCACCCCTCGCCAAAGTACCCCTTCATCAGCTGACCACCCCCAGTTCCAGCCGTCTCCCCAGGAGAGGGAGCCCCTAGCTTGTGTCCCTAAGCCAGACTCATCTAGCCCGGGCGCAAATGGTGGCTCAGCCACACCTCGAGACTATAGTCCTCCTGATGCTCCAACCACTGACCTAAAGATCAAAGAAGAGCCTCATTCAGACTCTGAGACAGAAGAGCAGCAAATGGACATTAAGGAGGATGGAAAGGAGGGGGAGGTTGGCGAAGAGGAGGGGGCTCAAGAAGCAAGAAGAAAGACAAAGGAAGGGCAAACTGCCATCTCCTCCTGCCAGACATCGAACTCTCCAAAGAGTCCAGCCAACACAACTGTGAAGGCAGAACCAACTAGTCCCACCCCGGGTTCTAGCCCTGCCCATGTGGGAGGTACAGGTTCAGTTCTTCCAGGAGGAGCAATGTTCTTGCCTCAGTACATGTTTAACCCTGAGGCAGCCATTTTGCCTCAGGCCTCGGAGATACTGGCTAAAATGTCAGAGATGGTCCACAGCCGTCTGAAACAGGGCCAGACAGTTCCTCAGAACAACCCAGCAGCCTTCCTGCCCTCTGGACCGACTGCACCTACAGCCGCAGCCACTCCGCCTCAAAAAGGAGCCACTTGCTTTGAGTGCGATATCACCTTCAACAACATTAACAACTTCTATGCACATAAGAGGCTGTACTGCTCCAGTAGGCACCACGGAGAAGGTGCAACCTCAGCTTCAGGCCCTGGATCAACAAGGGATGCAGCCCCAGTCACGGTACCTTCCAGTGGGGCACATGGCTCGTCCGCATCTCCTCAGGGTGGAGCAGCAAGTAGAGCAGCCTCTGCTTCTCCTTCTGACTCTGACCCTCCTGCAGGGAGTGGAGCAACAGAATCCAGGAGGGTGGTGGAAGTGAAGACAGAAACACCTGTGGGGAGAGAGGGAATATCATCCTCTTCTGAAGGGGAAGGCGGAGGTGGAAGTGTGGGAGGAGGAGGAAGAGCAAGCGAAGGCAGCCAGAGTCCTGCTAGTGGCTCTACAGAGGACCTAGAAGACGATCCCAATAGAACCTTCTGCCAGGCCTGCAACATCCGCTTCAGCCGTCATGACAATTATACTGTTCACAAACGTTTCTACTGTGCGTCACGCCATGACCCGTCCAACCAACGAGCCGTACACATGACCAAGGCAACCACCACAGCAGCCTTCCTTCCTCAGCCCATCCGCACACGCAAGAGGAAGAAGATGTACGAGATTCACATGGCCAGAACTGAAGCCTTAGCGAACGCTGCTGCTGCTGCCGCCGCTGCAGCCACTGCTGCTGCCTCTGCCCCATCACCCTCCGTTCTGGGTTTGGCAGTGAAGCAAGAATGTTCTCCCAGTGGGGCAGGCAGCTCCAGCCCAGAAGGAGATGGCCCAATTGACCTGAGCAAGAGGCCCCGTCTGAGAGAAGTTACACGGCACAGCAGTAGCAGTATAATCCCTGCCCTGCCTCTTACTGACTACCACAAGTGCACCGCCTGCAGTATCAGCTTCAACAGCATTGAGAACTACCTGGCTCATAAAACCTACTATTGCCCTGCCACCACCCTCCAGCCCCACACCTTGGAGCAGCTTCACAGGCTCAAGAGACCGGAATCCACCTCTCCCAAAAGCAGGCCCGGGCAGGAGCGCCCGGATCTTCTGCACCCTATAGAGGCTAAAGCTCTCCCTGCTGAGTGGGTTGCCCATTCTCAAAGTACATCAACCAGTCCTCACCCCTCTGCCTTACCTGCCTCCAATGCCACATCTCCTCCCCATACGACCACCACACTTGCAGCCACCCCAGGAGCTGGAGCCAAAGGTGTAGACGTCAGTTCCTCTCAGGTGGTCTGCCCATACTGCCCTAACAGGCTCATCATCTGTGACCTGATGGAGCACTTCAAGAGTACCCACGGCCTGGTTGTAACCATTCAGCCACCCCAGGAGGCCCTACCCCAGACAGGCAGTGCAGTCAGCCGCAGCCCCAGCCTTAGTCCCAGGGATGGAACTGCTGCAACCACCTCCAACACCCCGAACAGCCAGCCCAGACTGGTAACCCGAGTGCACAGAGATAGCATCAACGGGCAGGCAAGGAGCGGTACAACTTCTCCCGTCTCCCCACTGGTAAACGGCAGCCCTTCAGCTGGGGGTGGATCACCATCGGCCAGCTCACCTCTGCCCGTGTCTCCCCCAAGGGCTCCCTCTCTGACTTTGTCACCTGTGCCTGAGGTCCTGAGGGAGACAGTGGGGTCATCCCACCTTCCAGACAAGGCCGCCCCAACAGAGGCCTCCAATCCAAACATCGGCCATAAAACTACTGTGATCTCCCCTGTCCAGAATGGTAACTCTCGCTTCTGTCGGCTGTGCAACATCAAGTTCAGCAGCCTCTCCACATTCATAGCTCATAAGAAATACTACTGCTCTTCCCACAGTGCCGAACATGTTAAGTGAGCTGCGTAATTCTATTCCTCCTCTTCCCCTTCCCTTATCTTTCTGAGTGGAGGCTTTTCTTCGCTAAGTTCCAAGAAGCTCAGATGTCCCTCCTCCTCTGCCAGTCCTCCCACATGGGTGCCAAAATGGCGCATGACCATGAATGACAATAAATGACTGTTACTCACGTGGCAGGGCCTGATGCCCAACTGCTCCAGAGCAGAATATGCAGGTGGTGTTACTAACATACATTAACTGATGTTCCTCCTCCTATGGGTCAAAGTTTGTAGTACACTAAGAGCTGGGACGGATGCTACCTGCACACACTGGTGTGCCCTCGTCTCCTAGATCATTCTCTGTCTTTGTACCCCAGTACCCAATTCAACCACCATCTACCACTCCCAGGCCTCACAGTTTGTTGCATTATGGGACGTTAAAAAGATCTATGTCAACAACCTCTTTTCTGTCTCTCTGTTGAACTGAATCTATAATGGCAGTAATTAGATTCTGACTGTTGGAGGCATTTCTGACTGATGATGATATTGTAATGATGATGCTGATTAAGATGAATCTCCAGTCTTTTCCTGAGCTCTTAATGTTCCAGACTTAAACGGAGAAATAATTTCTCTTGAGTGGAAAGACTTGATCATATTAATGTTTTTATTATCTGTGCATAGTGTATGATGTCTGAAAAAAATAATTCTATAATGCTTTTGGTTTCAACACTGGCTCTTTTTTGCTTACTAGAGAAGCTAAAGCGTTTTTAGCTGAAAAAGAAATATGCGGTATCACAATGTTACTAATTACTGAAGGATAATATTTCAAAATGGACAGTTTTCTTTCATACACACACTTTTTTATTTTCTCTTTAAAATGCAAGGGAGAAAAAAATGTGAAATATTTATCTTTTAGTCCTCACTGATTTCATGTCAACAGAAAACTACCTACCTGGTGTCTGAGAGTATTTGTATTTTTTATTTGTATATTTTTCATACTGTTGGAAGGAACTGTTTGGATCTGGGTGTGTTGAAGTGTATTTTCTAAGTGTAGATATGTAATATCTTCTCACAGTAATCACTGGGATCACACTGAACTTCGTTATCACGTTAGCATTTGGTGTTCTGTTTATGTAGTCTTTAATTGATGGTGAGGTCTGAAAACCAGCACTGTGTTTATTTGTATTCCCTCTTGCTGATTAACAACAGCAACAATTAGATAAGAACAGCTTTCTCACTTTGTTTTTCACATCAGAAAGTTAAAGAGCGCTTCTGATACTGTTGTGTTTATACCAGATTTTAGGCTATACAAATCCACATTTTCAATCAAGTCTATCTTTAGTTATCAGCCTCCATACCATGCAAAGTATGACCTTTAGGACACACAGCTTTACATTGTTTTTTTAAACCGTCATTTCAGACTTATACTGAGGGATACACAAAACACATCAGTGCTTTGGTGTCTAATACACATCTTAAAAGATGTTATTTTCTTTTTAATGATTGTGTTTCTGTCCGGCAATGAAGGCATAGCAGGGAATAGTCACATCTTAGTATAACACCTCACACAGTAGAGTAAGCACATATGTAGTTACCACTTATTGTGGCCCATTGTGTGTGTGAGAGAGAGGCTGTGCTCGTCCTCTCTCACTCATGCACACACATACAGTTTACGCCACGTTCCCATGCTGCGGTTGCAGTTGCAATACAGTGTTAGCTAGAACTGAGATACTTTTTTTCCAATGTTGATGCAAACTTACCAATGTATGGCTCATCTTAAGTTTTTAAGGCTAAGACTTAATTTTGAATAGAAGCTGCCAATAGCTAATATTGCAACCAGATGCTGAATTTGTTACAAATTTGTTTGTTTTTCTCCCCCAAATTCTAAAAAATAAACACTTCCCTCAGGATTTTACTCTTGCCAATGTGCAAGAGCCTTGCAAACAGCATTTGGACCTTCACAAGACACTAGATCTCCAGAGTTATGAAATATCATTACGTGTGGTAGCAGCTGGGAAAGTTTCATTGCAAGTTCTGAGGCCAATCCTCCCATACTGAAGGGATTATCCTGGTCAGCAGGGGCAGCAAATGTTTGCCTGTAAACCTACCAACACAGGACAGATCTGGACCTCTGTATATTCAGTAGTAGCATTAAAAGATCCACATATACCTCTATTCATGTTCACCCAATCTGTCCTTAAAACTGGAAACCAAATGTAAAAATGAAGGATTTTCTATTATAATTCAAAATTCCTGGTTGATTTTCTGATCTGCTGTGGTTTGCAGCAGCACTGTACCAGACACACCTTACTACTAAGTGTTTACTAAGTGTGCTGGTTCTTTAAAGGATAGAGAAGAAGCAGAAGAAAGTCAGAGTCATGTCAACTAGTCACAAATTGAGGAACTGAGTGCTGGAAAATCATCCTTTGAACTTAGCCCCATTTAATTGCACTGTGTTGTATAAAAATATGCTGGATGTTTTAGTTTTAGGGACTTTTTTTGTAATGTATTTATGTTATTCAGAATGTTTCCCCAACCAAACTCGTTCTACCTTGAAGGACTTTCTGAAAAACTTTAACCCTTGCATAAAACATAAAACGTTTTCTTTGCTGCAAACATGTTTTGTTAATGATTCCTCTGATGTCCAGTCCATAATGGAGAAAATCACAATGAATGTCAAAACTTTTATTTCCATATTTTTTATTTCATTTCAGTTCCACTACACTCTTGTCCAAACTATGCATGGGAAATAAAAAAGTTCTGTGAGACACTGACGAAGAGTGTGACTGTACTTCTTTTTTTATGTACAATTCTCGTCATGAACCTGAGTGGGAGTCCTTGACTTTTGGAGGTGTATGATTCACTGTTGCTTATAAATCACTTACTTTCATAAGAACGTTTTGAGTGCCCTGTTTCTGTTTGTACTGGCTCGAGAAGAAAGGTTGAATGAATCATCAGTTTTATTCAGAGCTCCAAGGCAGCTCCAATCAATGGCAAAGTGCACCGTCAAAAGAAGTGGTAGCATGCGCGCAAACAAAATCAATTGATGCATATTTCCAACTGACTTTCTCACCTTTCAATTATGGGATGTGAATTAACATCTCCCTATTGTATTGTTACTATACCTGTGTTTTGGGAGCAGTGTCAGCATCAATGAAACACTTAAAATATTCATTTTAGGACATGAGATGCCATAATAACCATAAACAAACCAGACCATTCCTGAAAATGTTGGCAGCTCCTCATTCCATTTTACACAAATTAATATTTCCTGGAATGCTTTACAACACTACGGGATGCTGCTTAATGGCAGATTATGCACTAGCATTATTTTAGTTTCAGAAAACTTTAAATAAATATTTTTACGGTCGGAGGGCCGTGTGTTTCTATTGTTGCTGCTTTCTCACTCTTTCCATAGGTACTGTCCTCCCCCCTCGTGCAGCAAGTGATTGCGCACAGCTGACCTCCACTTGCTTATCAGGGGCAGGTGTACAAAGGCTGGGAGAGGAGATGCAGACGGGACCAGTGGGCCATGCGGCAGACTACCAGACAGTCTGTGTGTACTGGGTTCGGTAGAATTACTCTCGGCGAGGAGTGTGGTTTTTGTTGAGCGATATATGTGATCTCTCGTTCTTGTGTGCGTTTTTCCAGCTCCTGGTGTGCTGGTTTTCTGTTGTCGTTTATTGTTTGGTAGAGTTTAATAAATCTCTTGTCTGAGCCCATCCTTTCGCTTCCCTGATTCTTTTTCCCTGGGTTTCTTTTTATTGTTACTCCCCTCATCCCCTGGTCACATTTGGGGACGTAACATTTGGGGGCTCATCCAGGAGTCTGAAGGAGAACGGGGAACTTAAGTGTGTAGTGTGTCGGCATTTATTTTATTTGTGTTGATATTTGTCTCCGGTGGCTGGCGTGGTGAGTGTTGGTGGTGTCCATTGGTTAGTCTTCACTAAAACCTTTTATCAACAGCTTCCCCGGATAGACGGATGAGTGTCCAGCTGGGCTGTTTCAGTCTTTCCATCGGATGCTCTTTTTATTATTTTGCCTTTCTTGTTTTCGGAATAATCCTGGGCAGGGATAAGATCCCTGGCGGGGGCAGGCGTTTCAGGGCTCCGGCCACTGGAGTTCTGCCTTTCATGTTGCCTCGGGCCCGGCACAATCTAGAAGCTAGGTAGGCATAGATGGGGATTAGGTAGGTTCTGGGGAAGGTGTTGCCGTGAGGCTAGTCGGTAGATTACCTGTTGTGGGTGACCTCCAGCATCAAGATTGTCACGTTTGCCACTGGTAGCGGATATGTGGTACTGTTACTCTGCCTGTTTTCTGTTGAGTATGGCAGCGTTTGAGTTGGGTGTGTTTGTGGCTAATCCTACTTTGAGCAAATTTGATAAATGCTGGAAAAAGGTCAAGTTCCCTTGCTAAGAAGGAACTGAAAGCGATTCTTTTTGACTGCTTAGTTGGTGAGGGAGTTTTTGACTTACCGGCATCCATAGAAGCCCCTGGTCTGGTGGCTGGGCATACAGCAGCAGTATCCTCGGGGGAGGGCCAATCTGATTCGCTGGTGGGAGAGGCGATCAAACGGCAACCTGTTACTCCTGGTGTAAAGGGTAGTGAGGCGGAAGAAAAGTCATTCACGTTTCCGCAGTTTGATCCGTTCTCTGTAGAGTCATCTCATGGTTCCAGGTTAGATGCCCACGTAAAAGTGCATCTGGCTCGTTCAGCTGGAGAGAGGAGAGCGAGTGTTTCAACTCCGGAGGGAGTTGGAGTTGAAAAGATTGGAAGCAGAGACCGCTATTAAGATGCGCCGATTAGAACTGCAGACAAGTTCCATCCTTACTTTTGCTGGTGCGGGGTTGTTATCGAGAGACGTTTGATGTGAGTAAAAATATTTAATTGGTTCCTGTTTTTTGTCAGTCTGAGGTTGAGTCCTACTTTGGTGCATTTGAGTGCATTGCTGTTGCTCTGCGTTGGCCACAAGACGTGTGGGCCATACTTTAGCAACGTAAATTAACTGGCAAGGCTCAGGAGGCCTGTGCCTCTCTTTCTGCTAACAATGGTCTGACGTATGAGAAGGTTAAAAGGGCTATTCTGCAGGTGTATGAGTTAGTGCCGGAGGCCTACAGGCAGCAGTTTCGCAGACTTACAAAACCTTCCACCCAGACCTATGTGGAATTCGCTAGGGAAAAGGGGATCCTTTTTGACAGGTGGTGCTCAGCATGTAAGGCTGAAGACTTAGCCTCAGTGCGTGCGCTGATGTTGGTGGAGGAGTTTAAGAACTGCGTGCCTGAGCGTACGGTCATGTATTTAAATGAGCAAAAGGTTACTACCCAGCAGCAGGCCACAATTCTATTGGATGAGTTTGCTCTGACGCATAGAGGTGTTGCTGCCAGGCGAAATTCCTTCCCCTGTGATTTTTCACAGGGAATTGGTAAACCGCCAGTCAAACCTGTCAGTGTGTCTTCATTGGGTCCTAAGGCTGAGAAACAGTGGGGTTTTTGCCACAGGCCCGGTCACATGGTTGCCGATTGCCTAACATTAAAGCGGAAGCAGCAGACGCCAGCTTCGAAGGAACTGAAGGGGGTTGGGTTAAGCAAAAAGGTGTCTTCCTGTGGCCAGCCCACCACTCCAAAAATGCCTGATGAATGTTTTAAACCTTTCATCTTTAAAGGGTTTGTGTCTCTTACTGGAAAGGCTGAGGATCAGCGTCCAGTCACAGTGTTGCAAGACACCAGTGGCTCACAGTCCATCCTTTCCAGTGCCCTACCTTTGAGTGCCCAGTCCGTCTGTGAGATGGGCACAACTGTATTAGGTATTGGGATGCGGTATGTGCCTGCACCCCTCCACTATGTGCATATACAGTCTAACTTGATTACCGGGTTCTTTCCGGTAGCTGTCCGCTCTTGTTTCCCATTGCGGGTGTTGATTTTATCATGGGGAACGACGTAGCTGGGGAGAAAGTTTATCCTTCTCTGGAGGTGGTGAATGTTCCTATTCCTGAGACTGACGATGATGACCTGGCCCAGCATCATCCAGAAGTATTCAAGAGTAGTGTTTTGATTAGAGCTCAGGCTCGTCAGCAAGCCAAGGGTGTTGACTTAGCCAACTCGCTGTTTTCCTCTGTCCTGTCTGAGGATAGGTTGCCACCTGTTGGTGAGAGGGGGATGGTGCCTCAAAAGAGCCTGGGGAGATGATAGAATTGGACTATATTGCTGCTCCTGTAGAAACACTGCTGCTGACTCGTGAGGTGTTCATCAACGCTCAGAAAAATGAAGTGTTTTGCCGCCGGGGTGGAGGACTCTAGTGGTGATAGCAGGAAGCAAAGTTTCCTTGTTGATAACGGGGTGTTGATGGATAAGAGGGTTCCACAGTCTGGGGAACCTATAGTTGACTCAGGGGAGGGCTGGGACACCGTTTATCAAATTGTTGTTCCAGCTGGTGGCTGACAGCATGTGTTAGAGTTAGCCCATGAGCATTTGTGGTCTGGTCACCTGGGAATCACTAAGACATACGATTGCATCCTAAAGCACTTCTTTTGGCCAGGGATGAAAGCAGATGTGGTACATTTCTGTAAGACTTGCCGCACCTGCCAAATAGTAGGTAAACCAAATTAGGTGGTGCCTCCAGCCCCTCTGTGCCTATCCCTGCTGTTGGTGAGCCATTTAAGCATGTCATTGTGGACTGTGTTGGTCCATTACCAAGGACAAAATCTGGTAACTAGTTTCTGTTGACCATGATTTGTGTTTCCACTCGTTTCCCAGAGGCAGTTCCTTTGTGGAAAATCACCGCATCCGCCATCACTCGAGCTCTGACTAAGTTCTATACTACCTTTGGGCTACCAAAAGTTGTGCAGACTGACCAGGGGACCTTCCTCTCCAAGACTTTTAAACAGACTTTGCAGGCATTAGGTGTTTCTCATGCCGTGTCGAGCGCCTACCATCCAGAGTCACAAGGTGCACTTGAGCGCTGGCATCAGACTCTGAAATCTATGCTAAAAAGTACTGTTATGACACAGGGAAGAACTGGGATGAGGGTGTGCCATTTGTTCTATTTGCCATTCGCGATGCAAAGCAGGAGTCCCATGGGTTCAGCCCGGCTGTTTGGTCACCATGTGCGTGGCCCGTTGAAGGAGAAACTCCTGTCTGGTTCCTTTTCTCCAAAAGCTAATGTGTCGGATTTTGTTTCGCAGTGTAGGGAGCGCTTGCGTCGGGCCACCTCATTGGCAAAAGAAAAACATTCCTCCTCTCAGGGGAACATGAAAAAATGGTTTGACAGGAAAGCCGTACAGCGACAGTTCCAATTTGGGTCTTTTAATCTATTTTAATCCATCTATTTTAATCAAGCAAGCACAACAGCACATGCAGAGCAGTAGGTCTTGGGCGCATGGACTGTTGGTTCATGTATGTGCAGCAGCGCAAAGTGCAAAAGTACGGTGGCCCTGAGAGCTCAAAACAGATGCAAATAGACAAATAGACACGCTGCAAATACAGAAAACACAACCAAATACACAAACGCTCTGCTAATAGCACAGATAACAACGGAAAATATTTCCGGTGGACACTAAAAAGTGATGAACTTGGCTTGGACACGCTTGTTGTTGGTGTTGGTTTGTGACTCATGAAGTTATTGAAGTTGGATCTGTGTATCATCCGTTCATTAAATTATTTTATAATTCAATTTTTTTTCTACTTTTTTGTAGGCTTTTACAGTGTTACGCAGGCTACAGGTCGTCTGTCAACACTGGTGAATTGGATGGTAAAGGTTAATATCTGCCATAAACACTAAATCTCCTCATTCAGATGTCTGTGGAATTCCACTTTTTCACTCTGTAGTCGCTCTGTGGTCACTTTCAGTGCATGTGCACGGTGAAGAAAAGTCAGAAATCCACAACAAATCTGAAAAAGATCTCAAAACTTAGATTAGTTTTTTGGTTTTCTATTCCATTTGATTATCCACTTCACTATGAAAATAGGAAAACACACAAAAAATGAAAAAAAAAATTTTTTTGTTTTCCAGATTGAATGAAATAATTGAATAAACAGGATGATACCAATTCAGTAACATGTATTTTTGTTACTGAATTGGTAGCTTTAACAGTTAATATTAATATGCATTATGGCAAAAAGCAACACTGTTGCTGAAAATAAGGCAAGAGAGGAATGTTGGCAGAAAATTGCTAATCGTGTAAATTCGTAAGTTAATATATTTCTTTTACCACTCAATGCACCCTCAGTAACTGAAGTAATTGCACAGCTTCGTTTGGTGGCCTAACTAACATATGGCTCAACAAGTTTGCAAATGTAATGTATTCCCTCAGCTGAGAATCTTTATCGCTCATAGACAAAGTGGATCACTTTAGTCTCTAGACACAACTTTTTATAGCCAATTTAAATCCGAAACTCTGACCATAACCTCCTCTAGAGCAGGTTAGGTGTGCAGCATAAGTTACCATGGCGATCAGCAGCAGCGATCTTAAGGTGTTCTGCCTGTTAGATTACGAGATATCTTGTGAGCAAAGTTGACATTTGGCCTTGAAGGTGGCACTAGCGGAAAGCTAATGGAGTGTCCAAAACGGGATCATCCTCTGAGGAGCATAGATGTTCCTCAGAGGATGATCATGGCAAGTTGACCTTTAGATTTGATGTTGTCTTGTACAACTGGAAATTTGGCCTGATACTGTCACTGTACTAAAGATAAATTGGTCATCATTAGTTGGAATGGGTGTCCGACATCAGCATAATTTTTGTCACAATCATCATATATATGTCAGGATATGTAGCAGAGATTTAGTGGATTGAATTTGGTTACTCATTCTCAGGAGTTAACAACTCTCTATCTTAATGAAGATACTGATCAAACAACTTTCTGACATGTTAAATGGAGAAATAGGTAATTTAGGGCAGCATGGTGGTGCAGTGGTTAGCACACGGACTACCACTGTATCTAAGTAGAGACATAAGGACTAAACACTCGTATTAGTGTTTTTTTAATCAAATGGGATCTTAAAGAGTCCATTTTGATGAAACTTATCTAACATGACATCTGGATTCACATTGTAATTCACGCTGATGTGAGGCGTCACAGAGAGAGTACTTATCCTTGCACTATGTCTGGTAATTGCTTTATATATTGTATAATGACTGATTCAATAGTGAGCTGATGTTGCGCCCCCAAAATGAACTGCCAAAAAGACGTCAAATTTTGTTTTTGCAGCTTTTAATAACAAATGCCCACAGCTTAACACAAGCACACCTCCTTCAGCCTTAATACAGTATGTCTCTGTGGTTCTCTTAAAGGGACAGCCCTTTCCTCCTGAAGGGTAAGTATAACAAGTTTTCTTTCTTCACAGCAAGTAGGAATTCAGGTAAGTAATATTTTAACCTTGTAATAATAAAAACATGAATTTACTAAAACACTTACATAAACTAAATGAATTAACTGGAAGAAACTGTAGGCCACACTGATTTTATAAAATAATTGTTTTAGTGTGGTACACCCTCCCCTACTAAAAGAATAAAATGTTGGCAAAACAAATTCGGTTGCTGCTGCTCTGTCAGTAGGCATGTTTGTCTGTGCTACCTCTTCAATAATATTGAACCCTATTATCGGTTTTGCAAGTGGGTGGGAGCTCACCAATATTGTTACAGTTCACTGTCCTTATTTCCTGGCAAGCTAAACTCCACACCTATCCAGCCCTCATAAGGTATCTGTGTCCCTTTTGCAGCGGAAAGATCCAGTATACCTTCATCAAGGAACTTTTTTCACTGGTCAAATCTCAACATCTGGTAAATGTGTCTTTTTCCAATCCATATCAACAATAGACACTTGGGATCCTGTACCCCATAACACTGTAGTCGGAACTCCTCCAAGGTTACACTGGACAAGAATTTTGCGTCCCACCAGCTCTCTTTTGCTGTTTTCTTGACATTGGGGTTTGTCTATGTAGCATAACAGCATTGTTCAACTTCTCATTGGAAACCTACATTTTACAGGTGCTGGTAGTGGTGTCCTTCCTTTGACAGCCAATAGCCCAATGTTCACTGCTGTGTGGCTCGTATTTTTCTTCGAACCACTAACCTGCTGAACTTCACTGCTCTCTTCTTCTTGAACCATGGCCACTTTAACCCCTTTTTGTTTAGTTACAAATGAAAGATGATTACTTCTCCCTTCACAGCAAGTAGGCCTCCACCCAGGGACTACAGATGAAAATGAGCTTTTAGCTATATCTGGTACAATACATGTATTATGCATTGTCCCTGCTAAATAAACAATAAATAATAAATAAACACTTACAGTATATAAAGTAAATTAATTTAACTGGACACATTGAGAATAATTTTTCCAGTGTGCTACACTGAACAGGGAGCATTGCCTCAAGAGTTTCAGCGAACAATCCGAGCTCCTAGATTAAACACCAACAGTCTCTGGAGTGGAGCAGCTTCGATCGTCTGGCTTTTAGCCCTGAGGTGGTTCATAGTCCCCCAAATTAGTCTGGACATAGAAAGTTATTACATTTAAGTTATTTTTTTTAGCAATGCTAACACTGTGGCTTTAGGGAAGATAATATTGGTCATAGTTCAGTCTTTTGAAGTCCAGTCCAGTTACTTCAACACTGTGGTCCAGAGAGAAAATCTATTGAATAAAACTAAAAACTAAACTATTGAATGGATTCTCATGTTGCTGCATATTTTCTTTTCTCTCTGTCCCTCTCTCCTGAAATCAGCTTTCTTTTCTTATAGACTACTAGCTGCCTCTCCCTCTTGTTTCGAATGCAGTCTTCTTTTCTTATATATTATTATTACCATCATTTTATCTGTCTGTTTTCATGAGGGTCAGGGGAAAAAGGGGTTGGTGCTCCCATCATCTAACCAGCAGGAAAACGTTAGTAGCTCTGGCCTTGCTTGTTTCATGCAGAGCAACAAAAAAAAGATTACCTTCTGGAGATTTACAATGAATGTGTCAATTTTGCTCTTTTTTCTTTTGCTTTTGAAATATACCTACTGTGAGATTAAACATCAGAGATTCAGAGTCCTTAGAGGGAGTCCTAGGTGAGTCTTCTAGTGATGGAAGTAATTAGGGTGGTGGGTAGGGTGGCACATTGACAATGTTTGTTTTTAGTTGAGGGCACCAGGCAGTTGCCTACCTTGCTGAATGGTAAAGTCACCCCCTGTTAATAGTAGCTACATCCCTGGTGTAATCTGATTTTAATATATTGATAGATGTTGTTTGGAAACAGCCAGAATCTCTGCAATACTTTAGGTTGTCATGGAGCTCAGGGGTGACTCAACACCTACTCAGTCTTTGGGATACATTACTGATTTTATTTAAAGACAGTAAGTTCTGGCACAACAGGTCACAATTCAACTGATTTGATAAAATAACACCAGCCTTGAAAACCCCATATCAATCCATTCTCATTATGTGATTTATTGATTTAGTTTTCAGGTTGTGTGCTCTAATGAGAAAAAAACAGGTACTGTAAGTCAATATGTGTGTGCATTTATCTATCTTTAAATCTGCATGGCGACAGGCCGGTGGTCTTCAAAGAGGTGATCTTCAAGGGCCTTTGCAGGGTTTTCATGCACACTGTGGCCTTTTCAATTTCTATTTAATCTCTCTGAACACAATGTTCTCTACACTACTGTGTCTCTCAATGTGTAAAGGTATTAGGGGAAGGAACATGAGGTCAGGGGAAGCCACAGTCATAGATTACTACTACTATTACTACTGAAAGCTGTACCTACAGTTCAAAAGGAGCAAACAAGGAACGCTCACTCACAACACTTGACAGAACACTGTCATAGAATTTGGCCGATGACTCTTGATGACAAAAGTGGTCAAGTGTGACGGAGAGGACAGCGAGCCAATACCAGCTGTCCACAAGAGCAGTGAGGTGTGAATGGCTAGTGGAGGAATCATGTCTGCTAATGTGAGAGATGACAGCTTTCTGTGTGTGTGTGTGTGTGTGTGTGTGTGTGTGTG